>CAOJBK011868001.1:0-15144 GCA_948294925.1 Codiaeum variegatum
CTAAAACAGACAAGTAGAAAAGGGTCTTAGTACCTAGAGCAAAAGCAAACTAATAGTCCAAGGTTCCTTAGAGCTATAGTAGCGATCAAGGATCAACAGTGTTTCAGCCAAAATCATACCCACAGTTGACTTACCTTTACCCATCTGAAGTATCACCTCAGCTATCCTCACATCTCTCCATCTAATTGGGCCCATAAAAATATAGCTTGCAATCAATACAAAGGCATAGGATTTCAATCTCCGAGCCATCCAAACGTGGTCATCCTTTAATTCCTCCCAAAACATAAAGGCCAATGCAGGCAGGTCCACCAAATCATCCTTTACCATACCTAAAGTAACCTTTGTGCTAAAATCCAACAACCTCTTGAATAAATTGAAATAGCCTACCCGCTTGACTGGAACATCCAGAACAATGTCGGGGTTTGTACTAAGCAAAAAGGAAAATTCCTTAAAGGTAGGACACATCTCGTCCATACCAGCCACAAAACGGAATACGTGATCAACAGGATCCCCAACTCCCAAAGTTGATTCTCTGCACTTTGTTTAGATTTTGACACCACTCATGCATCATGTGGTTGAAAAAGGGCTCAATGTTATGGCAAAAAGAAAAAAAAAATTGACTTTTTCTATAAAATAATTTTACTCCCTAGTGATTTTCTAAGTCAAAATTTGATTTTTCATACTTCTATTGATAGTGGCACATGAATCGAGGTGGAAAAACTAAGTTCAGAAGGCTAAATGCGTGAGTCAGGAGAAAACGAACTCGTTTAAACCTAAACGCACGCGTTTTGGCTCAAATGCATGCGTTTACTCCCGAACACATGGGTGAGGGGTTAAACACATGTGTTGGCTGCCACGTGTCGAGTAGTGATTCGGCCTGTCGATTCCGTTTTTGATCGATTTTTTATCCAAAATATTTTCAAATCGAATTTTCCAAATAAAATTATTTTTGAAAAATCAGAAAATCATGAAACAAATATTGTACAAATTTTCATCAAACATAATCCCAAAAATTTAATAGAAAATTTGAAATTGTTTATACAACAAAGCCCAGAATTGGGATCCAAATACAGTCCAAACATAGAAGTAAGTCATGTATCATCCTTAGGCTCAGGCTCCTCAGCATCATCCTCCTCTGCAGGATCGGCCCGTGCACCGCGTCACCTGATGGCTCTTTGCTCTAGGTGGCTCCTCAGAATACTCATCTAAAAAAGGATAGTGCGTAAACTAAACATAGCCCTCTGGTGGTTGTGCACACCCTAGCCATAGAATAAACCAGGAATCTGCAAAGAATAGTAAAAAATTAGAAACTGTTAAATAAGAAGTACGATTGACATAAATATATTGTCTTTGGAAGTTAAGCAAAGTCCACTCTGGGCATCCCTTTCAAGTAGTTATGGTTGAAATAATGAGTCTGACTAGTGCCCGACACATCAGTATAAGAGACATGATCGGTAATTTGAGGCAGCACATGCCAAGACTGACTGGCACTCGCTGGCACATGGAACGATGAAGCACCCATACTCAAAGAAGCAGAACTATAGTGGGGTACAACTTGACGAATACTCCCACTATGAGGCATTTGTCTCGTGGCAGCAACACCCGCTCACTAAACCTGTGCATCATCGGCATAAAATTGGGGCATCCCAACAATTAGATGAGATGCCATAAAATCGAGATATAGGGCATCCACAAGAAGATAGCCCTCTCTAACTCACCAGTAAGCTTGGATGATACTAGACATCCCCTCCCTCATCTATAAAGGAGGATCTGTAGGCACAACCCTCTCCTTGGTTGATTAGGCCATGACAAGCTGTCCGAGAAAGAACTCCATCAGAGAGGTCGAGCTGATCAGAATCCTATCTCTGAGTAAAGGTAACCAGACGGCATAAGAGTCCTCATCTCCATGCTCAATCATATGGAATGGTCTCCATATGACCTGAAATTGTTAGAACAGTAAGCATAAATCAGAAATCCACAAGGAAAAATGGGCAAAGGTTATCAGAACATACCTAGGTCACAATGGCTAAAATATGCCTATAATCAGAAAAGGTGTAGCTGTCCTGATGAGGGAGCCAAGACTCCGTACATCACATCCTCCCCAATGGAAAAGGAAATTGATTCTGAAGCATGATACTATGGGCGAAGGCCCAAATTTGCAAAAAACTAAACAGTTCAGCAAACTGATGTAAGTCAAAGTAAATAGAAAAGTGAAAGGGTAATACTGACCTCCCATACAATGGCAGTCGATGGGATAGCTTCTCTGACAACCTCAGACAGGATATCTATGCCACTGTACGATGCAGCCAGTGCAGCCTCGCCCCAATCATACTCTCCCAGATCATTCAGATCCTTCAACGAGGCCAAAATCCTCAAGTCAACCCAACCGACCTCATTGTATAGAAATATCATCAACAAGATGAGGAACAAGCAGACCATGGCACACTAATCACTGGTATAACGTGCTAAGTCCATATAAGACAACAAATTGAAAAGGCTAGTCCTAGAAATCTACCCAAAAGAGTTGCACCTTAATCGCACTCCAAGCAGATTAGCGAACTCATGGCCCTGACACGGTAACACGTCAAAGGTGACGGTCCGGCGCCTAAAGCGCATCCCAGTCAAACACAACCACTAGAAAGGGGTCATGGTCATCTCCTCCACCGGCAAATGGAACATGTTGGTGGTCCACCACTACCTCTCAGCCAAAGCAAAAAGTAAGTTCTTATCCGGGGAGCGCTCTACATCTAAACTCAGCCAGCCCACCAGGTGAGCGAGGGCTATACGATGTGCAATAGCCTCATGGGCGCTCAGAAAAGCTATCACATTGCCTAAACATGATCTACCACCTCTCTGACTAAAGGTGTCATTCTACAGGTACGTATTCAAATCTCATCATTTATCAATTCCTATATATTTCTAATTGTACTTTGTTTTTTAGCATAAAAAATAAATATTAGTGAAAAGGAAATAAATAGACGTGACGAAAAAAAAGTCAATATAGAAAATTAAAGAGAGAGAGAGAGAGAGAGAGAGAGAGAGAGAGAGAGAGAGAATACATACCACGGGAAATTCCTCCCAGATCGCGTGCGCCTAGTTGTTCGCCAAAAGATTGAAATTCAAGGGAGTATGCAGTTGTGGGCGAATCATTAGTAAATGATCAGTAGGATACCAATCGGGTAATGGAACGGCTATAGAATTAGACGGGCTGACGGTCGAATTGGGTATTCCACCAAGTAATTCATTTGCCATAAAATTGAGCTGCGGATTATTGACAATATAGTCCAAAGGAGGAATGCCGAAAGTTGAAATCTCCTCGCCCTCCAAAGACGCACTCAGGTGTGTTGACAAATCTTCCACCTCGAAAATTTCAATCGGTATCATCCAAAACTTCTCGCCTAATAAGAAAGATAGAAGAAGAAACTTTGAAAGATAAAGTGAAGAAATGAAAGTTGTAAGTACAAAATGAGCTTTCAAGCTTTTTATATAGGTAAATTTTCAACTACTGCATTAAATGCATTCACACTTAGCAGTCACGTTTTTGCAAATATGACTACTAAAGGGGGCAGCTGTGAACCCTAATTTTTACACCATTAAAATCTGACCCGTTAATACGAGCCCAAAGTTTCAAACTGGGCTCTAATTGAACTTCAAATGAACCTAGAAAATCTAAAAAACTGAATCGAATTGGACCGAACTGGGCCTAGAAAATCGGGCCCAGTGACGCATACGTTTGTAGGCAAACAAATGAGTTCCCCCCCCTCCCCCCCACCCCCCCACCCCCCCATGCGTTTTTCCAAAAATGCACGTGTTTGGCCCTAAGGTTTCTGGCATGAATCCCTATAAATTTGAATTGTTCAGAACAATTTCAAGCCTGATTTTTAGACCTTTTTAGATGCACTTTAGACCTATTTTTAGCCTCCAAAGTACTCTTCAAACACTACAATTCTCCCTCAGTCGACCCAAACCTTAAGAGTTTTACAACCGACACTCCAGCTCCTATCAGTTCAACAGTTCAATCCCTTCGATTCCAGTTTAGACAGACAAACACCAGTGCTCTCTGAACACAAAAGAGACCCATTCTGATTTCGTCAAGCCCTCCGGCCCGCCGATTCCAAAGCCCCAAAAATCAAAGGTGAAATCAGTACATCATGTTGTTCTTCTCTTAATTTTCAAATTACTTTGAGCCCTTTAAAACTGAATTAAGGCATATTTTTATTAAAATTCAATTTTTAGCCCTTTAATTTGATTAAGGCGTGTTTTACTGAAAATCATTTTTTTTTCATAAAACTAGTCCAATCAAAAGCTAAAATTAACTTACGTAATCAATTTCACATTCAAAGTCAATTTTTTATTAATCAAAATCTGAAATGATTCATAGACTTTCGGTTAAAAATTTTATTAACTAAAATTGATTGGCTTTTGAACGCACATCCAAACCACCCACTTGTAATCAGAACAACCCCCACCCTTCGTGAGAAGGGAGAACAACGTGGGATTTCATTCTCGTTCAAAGGGATACGAAGGCAAGCCGTTTGATGGCTTCAACTCCAAATACGTGTTTACTCTTATTTGCTTTGATTGTTTCATTATTATTGTTGTTGTATTTAATTTTCTTTGTTTGTTATTGTGATTGGCCTGTTTTTATTATTTTTATGTTATTGCTATATTTTGTTCATGATTTTGTATTAGGGAATGTGTGCTCCTCCTAGATAATAAGACTAGAGGAGAGATCCCTTAATTTCGATTATTTTCAATAGTAATTTTATCACTTTCTTTGGGGTAGTATATCTTCCCTAGAATCTGAAGTGAGCTAGATAAAGGATTCCTAGTTAATTTTTGTTTTACTTATTTATGGTTTGTCATGTGCATTATAACATGTTCATGCATCATGATTATTGCGATATTTGTTCATGCATACACAAAAATCCTATTTTAACTAAAATCGTATTTTTTAAACCAAAAGTTATGTAAAAATGGTAAAAACTATTTTTCATAAAAATTGTTTTATCAGATCATGACTCTCCGAATTCTCTTTGTTTCAAAAGAGCAACCTTTTCAATTGGGTAAAAATCATTTTTTTTTAAAAATGAAGTTTCACTAAAGGTTTCTTAATCATATAAGAAAATTTTATTTTTTTAAAGTATTAGGTGACGACTTTGAATACTAAACATACCACGTGCATGCCAACAAATACGTGTGGAAGCATAAATGGGGGATCCAACCACAATCTGCGATGCCATGTGCAATCCGACTTCCAGAAGTTGATTTTCTCGAGCTCACAAAAGCTCGCAGGCGTGCCGCTCGGACAGGGCCTCACAGGATGTCACGGCTATTGGACAGCCAAGTCTAGCAACCACTGGTGGTGTGCTTAGAGTTGTTGATGGGTTTTTCATTGCATTGTTCTCTTGCTCAGTGGGATCCCAAACCTCAAATTCTACAGAACATTCATGCTCAAAGCCATTGAAATTTCTTCAAGTAATCCTACTTTGGCAGGTACTAATCGTATTATTGAAGTTGTTTCCCTCAATGCAATTAGATTGGAAAATAGTTATTTTTCTGATTACGTAAGGAAATTATGGTCCACGCTTGATAAAATTAAAATTGCCATTACTTCTTTGGGTTTGATTAATATTTAATATATATTTAGATATTTTGTACTATATTAATCGATCATATTAGTAACATACGAAAACATGTTGGTAAAAAAAATGGTATATAAAAATATATAATCGCTCAATTTGACTATTATTATTGCCTCTTTTAGATTAATTTTGATGCCTTTTTTCTAATAACTAGAAATAAAAAGAATGTGCTTCATGGTTTATGCATCAATTCTTGGCTGTTGATTAACCAAACCTCTCGTTACAAGAATTTTTATCAATTGAAATTATTATACTTTTAATATTAAAAAGTTTATATGAGATTTAGTTTTTTTTTTTAAATACCAGCTTTAATATTTTACTAATAAAAATGATAAAAAATTATTAATAAATATATTTATTTATATTTTATTAATAAAAAAAATAATTTTTCTTTTTTTAAAAAAAAATTATTTTTCCTATTTCATATCCTAGAATCCTAAACTTTGTTATAATCAACAATTTTCTTAAATTTAATTTCTTCCTCAATTTTTTCCCTTTTTTTCACTCAATTAGTTGGTTTTCATTAATATGAATTACGATAATTAAGTTTGATTTTTTTTTTACAAATATTTTCAATTAAAAATTTTATTATTTTATTTTATCAAATTTTTATTTAGTTCTCTCACATTTGAGAAGATAATTTATAATATTAAATTATATTTTAAATTTGTAATCATTTTTTTTATACATTTTGCAATGTATTTAGGGTACATTTGGTTGTATAGATTGGACAACACAAGACAGGACAGAACATGACAAGTGTTTGTCTTGTTTGGCGTTTGATGCAATTGGGGCTGAACTGGATAAAAAAAATTTAAAAATTTATTTTCAAATACAAAATATTATATTTATTGGAATTGACTTAAAATAAATTTTTTATTTGGATGATAAAAAAATAAAATATAAAATTTTTAAATGATTGATTTTATTGATTGTAAATCAAAATAAAGTTTTTACTAATTCAATCTAAATAAAAAAAGGGCAAAGTATAAAAAAAGAGTCTTATGGTTTAATGTATTTACAATTTAAAATTTGTGTTTCAATTTATTAGCAAAATAAGGTCTCTGTCCATCTTCATCCTATATGGCACTGAGGTGGTGTCAATTTCATATGACACGTGTACAATACGCCAACCTCACATCGGATGAAAATGAGCGAAAACTCTATTTTGCTAACAAACTGAACTACAAATCTTTAATTGTTATAAAAAATTTCATAAATCCTAAATTGCAAATTGTTATATTTTCTCCTAAAAAAATAAAATATTAAATATTTTTAAAAAATAAAATTATATTTATTGAAATAATTCTTGAATAATTTTTTATTAATTAAAATTTAAGTGAAAAATAAAAATAATAAATTTTTAAATAAATTAAAATTATATTTATTGTTAATATAAATATTTATTGAGAGGCTAAAAAATATTTATTTATTAATAAGATTTTTTTTGATAATCTTTATTAATAATATATAATCTAATCTCTCTCTCTTTGTTTTCTAATAAAAATTTATCTTTTCTGGGAAAAAAAATCTAATTTTATATTAGAATTTTTAATATTAAGAGTATAATAGTCATAGTTCCTTGAAAAAATCAATAACTCAATTCTTGAATTCCACTAATTTTTTTTTACTATTTTTTCAATTAAACAAATTAAATAGATAAATTTTATAGATTTAGTGCTTATTGAATTTTCAAGTTTAGATGCTTGTAGAGAGAAAAAGACAAAAGGAGAACTAGGCAGAAATATTTTTTGTTAAAATAGAACATTTAATAAAAGTTATAGTCTTTTTAATATAAAATTAATAAAATATTCTAAATATTTCTTAGGAACCCATTTGGTAACAAATTCAAGTTACATAAATATATACTTTCATAAAATAAAGGGCCAATTATTATTACAAACTTTAGAAATTAAATAGTATGTAACATTTTGAGGTGAAAAAGTGAAATCAACTTTTGCACTTTTATTTTTTGACAGCAACAGTAGGAAATTTATTCAGTTTGTAACATTTTTTTTTGCACTTGATTTGGTATAAATAACTTCCATATAATTTTATGAAATTTATTTATAAATGCAAAATTTATGTGTAGAATTTAAATAAAAATTTATTTAAAATTTTAATTTATTAAATTAATAAAATTAATCACAATTAAACTATTCTAAAAAAATTAGAATTTAATAATGAATATTAGAATTCATTTGAAAGTGAATTTTCAATAAAACTGAATCAAATAATATGTTGAAGTTATTAATCCTACAAAAATTAGGACTTATTAGAATATAATGCTATTCATTTAATTTTTAAATTTTGATAAAATTAATTTGAAAGTTATGGATTTAGGGAATGTTTGATAATGCTACTTAATTTCATTCAACACTTAAAATTAAAATTTTTCACACTTAATCAAATTAAATTTATTTGAGAACTTTTAACTTAAAAGTATAAATTAAGTAAAAAACTACTTAAATTAATAAGTTAAAAATTTTAACTTAAAATTTGTGCTGAGTATAATAAGTGATTATATTTTTAAATATTTTTATAATTTAAAAAACATATCACTTGTTTTATTAAAAACTTAATTTTCAGTTTTACTAAACGTCACCTTAGTTAGAATGCATGAATTTGCACAAATCCATGAAATTATCATGTAGAATTTCAAATTCTTTAACTTTTTAATGTTTAAAAACATGATGGATTTCAACAAATTTATAAATTTTACATATCAAGATTTAGTCTAGTGGTAAAGTACACTTTCTAGCAATAGATCAGGGTTCAAACCCCCTCCCCAGCTAAAAAAAAAAAAAATTTATGAATTTTTACTTTTTTTTTCAACCAAAAAATAAAAAATTATAAAATTCATGAATTTGTTGAAATCCATCATCCAATTTTCTCATACCAAACGACCATAAAAGACTAATTTGGTTTTTCAATTTTTTTTTTAAATTAAAAAATTCTTTACACTATAGTAAGCATATGAACACCTTAAAACTGATTGCGAACATGATGCTAACCCTAGGTAACGCACAAGAGAAAGAGTCTTTGCTCCCTTTGCCGGATGATCAGACTCATAAAAAGGTCTGGCAAAGAGATGATACGAAAGAGGGAGATCAACCCAGTCATTTTCGGTTGTTGTGAAGGATTCTTATAGGGATAAACTCTTGTAAGGTTGGTATCGAAATGGAGATCGAGGAGAATGAAAGGATCAATGAGAATCTGAACAGCAATCAGCAGAATGATTCCCAAGGAACTTCTAAGGGGTTGGAATCAAAAGAGTCAAAATGGAAGGGAGAAGGAATCACGATGGATAGAAGCTCCATTGTCCCCAAAATAGAGCTCTTTGAAACTGCTAAAAAACACATTGCAAATCCATGAGAGTTGCCTGTGGTTAACAGATTGTTAGATAGACCAATTGGGTACAAAGCTTTATATGCAAAACTCCAATCCTTGTGGTCCCCTTCTGGTGCATATATGGTAATTGAACTGGAGAACAATTAATACATTGTCAAATTTGAGAAAAAGGCTGATTACATCAGTGTTCTAGTTAATGGACCTTGGGTCATTTTTTGGTAATTACTTATCAGTCCAGCCTTGGAGTCCTGATTTTAGTGTTCTAAATTCTCTACCAACAAACATTCTAGCTTAGGTAAGATTTCCTGGTATGCCACTCCACCTATATCATAAGAAGGTGTTGAGTACTATTGCTGGAGTGCTTGGGAAATTGGTTAGGATTGACTACAATACACTGGAAAGCCATATGGGGAAGTTTGTTCATGTTGCCATCAATATCGATGTTACTAAGCCCCTAATTTTACAGTTTATAATTGATGAAAAGTTGAAGAAAGTTGAATATGAGAACTTGTCTCAAATCTGTGTTGAGTGTGGCTGTTTTGGCCATATAACCACTAATGCCCTAAGAAAAACAAAGATACTACCATGACAGAAGCTCTTGCTACCTTAATTCAGAAAGAAAACAGAACTAATGCTGTAAATGTGCACATTACTCCTCCTCACATCCTTAAGCATAAGAACATTGAGGATGATGATTTTGGGCACTAGATGCATGCTTCTAAGAAAACCAAGCCTTCATTTAAGAGGGGCTCTAAAAATGGGATAGAAGCTGGCAAGTCTAAGAATCCTATGAATAGGTTTAGAGTTCTTTCAGATGATGTTGAAGAGTCTCCCATTCCTAAAGAGAAGGCAACTAGTACTTCAAGGGAACCGCTCAGAATTCTTTCTAAGGATGATGAGGCTAATAGATTGAAGGGGTTCTAGAAAAATTCAACCGTGAAAGGTAGGAACATCATTAAGTGAAAATCTATAGCTTTTATGGTTGTTAATAAGGGTCCTATTAAGGGGGAGAGCTCTACAGCTCATGCTAAAAAACATGATATTTCTAATTCGCCTGTTTCAGATGAGCACATCGTTGATCCTAAGGAATATGGTAATGTTGTAACCAAAGGGGAGATTCACTCTGTTGTTAAAATTCCCAAGCCTTCTAATATCCCTTTGCTAAGCTCGCACATCAACTCTCATGAGGATCCCTCCTAACAACTTTTACCTAAAAAAAACCCTCTTAACTGTCAACCTCAAGGGGCATCAGGCTTTCTAAACCCTCTATTGTTCTAAAATTGACTCTTCCTAACAAATATAAGTTAATTGAAGGTGCCAGTACTCCCATTACTAGTAAAAACTAGTAGAAGGAGGTAGAGGATGTTGATGAAGAGATGTTTAAGTCATATGAGGATAACTAATCAATCTATTCTTATTATGATGATGAGGAGTTCATCAAAGAGACATCTGATCCCTATTTACAGGATTAAGGTTTTTGATTCTTTTTTTCTCCCTCTTTTTAATGGATTTAAGACTCATGGTATGGAATTACCAAGGGGCAGGTAAAATTAATTTTGATTCTACTGTGAAAGATTTTGTCCAGAGGTACTCTTGTAATTTCTTGGTTTTGCTTAAGACTAGAATTATTGGAAATAAGGCTAATATGATTATTCGGAAATATGTTTTTTTGAGATCTCACAGAATTGAAGCTCAGAGGGTTCTCAAGAGGAATTTGGATTCTTTGGAAGGAGAATTTTACAGTTAACATCTTTTCTAATGATTGGTAATTAGTTCATATGGATATTCTCAGCAATCAGGTGTTGCATTCTCAATTTGTGGTTATCTATGAGAGTCCTAATCCGAGGATTCACAGTGTGCTTTGGCATAATCTCTCTAATATTTGTGATGCTACTACTGACCCTATCCTTTTTACAGGTGATTTCAATTCTATTCTATTTTCTCATGAAAGAAAAGGGGGAAGTGATAGAAGTGGAGTCTCCATTGATTTTGGTGAGTGGATTTCCATCAATAACATCTATGATCTAGAATATCAATGTCCTACATTCACTTAGACCATGGGTAATCTATTCCAATAGTTGGATCATATGGTTTACAATGAACCATGGTTTATGGATAATTCTAGAGCTACTATCATACATCTTGTTTAAGCCAAATCTGATCAGTAACCCATTTTTATTTTTAATCAAGATATGGATCAGTGTGCCTCAAATATCAAGCCTTTTCGTTTCCTTGCGCCTTGGATTTTAAATGACCAATTTGATGATTTGAGAGCTAATAACTGGTTTTACGAAGGGGATATTGTTACTTCTCTTGAAATCTTAGCTAGAGAATTCAAGGAGTGGAGCAAAAATTACTTTGGGAATATTCACTTTAGGAAGAGGAAAATTCATAATCGGCTTCTTGGGGTCCAAAATGCCATTGTGAATAACCCTACTTCAAATCTATTAAAGATTGAGAAGGAGCTTCAAACAGAGTATAAGTCGGTTCTGTTCCAGGAAGAGCTCTACTGGTATCAAGAGGCTAGGTGGAATGGATCAAATGTGGGGATAGAAACATGGCATTTTTCCATGCTACTACTTTGGCTCGAAAAAGAAAGCATAATATTATTGTGTTGAAGGACTCATCTGGTTCGTGGATTCCATAAAAGGATGATCTTAAGAAGCTTTTTGTGGATTATTACAAATCTCTTTTTTCTCTTTTTTCCCGTGATGAGAATAGATACCCCATCAGTTGTAAATTCCCTTTGTTAATAGATAGTGAGAAGCAGGCGCTATCCAACGATCTGAAGAAGGAAGAAGTTTATGAAGCTCTGAAGGAGATGAACCTATAAAAGCTGTTGGGTTCGATGGTTTCATTGCTCCTTTCTTGCAAAAGTAGTGAAGAGTAGTGGGAGAGAGTGTGTTTGATACGATTAGGAGGATTTTTTAGGGAGAGGCTATTTCTCCTAATCTCAATAAGACTATTCTTGTGCTTAACCCTAAAGTGGAGCAACCTAAAAATATTGTTCAATTTATTCCCATAAGCTTATGCAATATAGTCTATAGAATTATTTCTAAAGTTATTTCCATTCGGTTGAAGAAAGTGATGGTTAAGCTAATTAAGGAGACTTAAACCAGCTATGTTCCAGGTAGACATATCACTAATAATATTTTTATTGTGCAGGAAGTGATCCATTCCATGAGAAACAGGTGTAATGGCAAAGGCATATTGGCTATTAAGGTTGATTTGGAGAAAGCTTATGACAAGCTGCGTTGGAATTTTATTATTGAGACACTTTATGATGCTTGTATTCTAGACACTATTATCCAAGTCATCCAAAAGTGTATCTCTTCTTCTTCTTTTCAAGAATTATGGAATGATGAGCTTTCTAATTCATTTTGTCTAAAAAGGGGCATTAGACAAGGCTACCCACTTTCTCCCTACCTTTTTTCCCTCTTCATAGAAAGGTTTTCTCATGGTATTTAGAATGTTATTAAGAAGAAGAATTGGAATCCCATTCATCTCAGCAGGGGCGGTCCTCCTCTATCTTATGTTTTTTTACTAACGATCTTGCCATTTTTTCTTAAGCTTCAGCTAATTAACTTAGAGTGATTAATAAGGTCTTTGATGTTTTTTATGATTGATCGGGTCAGAATGTTAGCATTGCTAAGAATTTACTTCATGTGTCTAGCAATGTTAAGAAACAAGACAGGGAGCATCTTAGTGGAATTGGAGGTTTTAAATGGAAGACAACTTGGGCAAGTACTTCGGTGTTCTGTTGTTGTATGGGAGAGTTAAAAGAGCAGACTATGAGTTCATTATAGATAGAGTTAAGCATAAGCTCCAAAGCTGGAAGGCAAAGCTCTTATCTTCAGCCAGGCGCATTACTCTTATTCAATTTTTTCTCCTTTCTATTCTGGGGTATGTTATGTAAACTACTAAATTGCTTATTGTTGTGTGCTCTGAGATTGAAAGGCTTTGTCGGGACTTCCTTTGGAGTGGCAATCAGAATAAGAAAGGAATTCATTTGTTGAGTTGGAAGAAAGTTTGCTAGCCTAAATCCTCTGGGGGACTAGACTTGCGTTGGCTGAGTAAAACTAATGATGCTTTCCTTTTAAAGATTGCATGGAATATTGAAAAATGCCCCATGGAGCTTGGGTCCAAGTTATTAAGAGAAAATATGGTGTTGATGAAGATATTATTCCCTTTACTTTTAGGCAGAGGCTGTCTTCTTGTCTTTGGAATGGTGTTAGGAAAGTCTGGCTTTATATTTTCAAAGGTATGTCTTGGTCTATTGGCAATGGAAGAGTGATCCATTTTTGGCATGATTTTTGGGTGTCTGATACGCTATTGATTTCTTATATTTCTTCTCCTATCTCGAAGGATGTCCAAAAGTGGAGAGTGACGGATGGAGTTTATGAAGCTGATTCTTAGAAATGGTCAGTTTTGTCCCTTGTTCTTCCTAGCCATGTGCTACTGAAGATTGATGCATACCTTACACCTAATACAGATGTTGATAATGATTTCTTTTATTAGAGGTTTAGCACCTGTGGTTGCTTTTCTACAAGGACGGCTTACTATCTCATCGCTTCTTCTATTTGGGAGCCTTTTAATGCTCATTGGAAGATTATTTGGAATTTGGAAGGTCTGCAATGAGTTCGTTCCTTTCTTTGGCTTACTTGGCACCAGAAATTGTTTACTAATTGTGAAAGGGCGAGACACCACTTAAGTTCCAAGAATTTTTTCAGTGGTTGCCTTCTTTATGATGAGACATTGTCACATGCTCTATGTGATTGCATTATGGCCTCTAATGTGTGGAATTCCCTCTTTCCTATCTCTCTCAATTTTATAAATTTTTGGAACTTAGATTTTGGCTCTTGGTTAGTGTGGAATTTGGAAAGTGAAGTGCAGTATGAGTCGAGTGCGAGTTGGAGGTGTATTTTTGCTGTCACCTGCTGGCGGATTTGGTAATGAAGGAACAATCATATTTTCAATGATGAGCAGCCTGATGTCTTTAGTCCTTCATTCTGAATCCATTGTTTTGAGAGTGAGTTGTTGAGTGCTAAAGATATGTTTCAGATCAATAGGCAGACCCTTTCTAAAACTATCTCTCATGTGTTTTGAAAATTTCCTACGAATCGTTGGCTCAAACTTAATATGGATGGGTCATTGATTCATCATATTGATTCTACATCAGCAGGAGAATTGATCAGAGATGGTTCTGATGCTTAGCTTGGTGGTTTTACCATCAATTTAGGGTCGTGCTCGATCATTGCTGCTGAGTTCTGGTGTCTGGTTATAGGCCTTCAACTTGCTTGGGATAAAGGAATCCAAAACCTATTGGTGGAAATGGATAACAAGTGTATTGTCGAGTTGCTTAATCAGGTTGGGCTGCCTTCAAACCAAAATTTTAGTCTACTTTCAACGGCCAAAGGGCTTATTAATAGGAGCTGGAATATATATATTAATAATAAGTTATAAATTTTAATTTAAAATTTATGTTGAATATAATAAAAGATTAAAGTTTTAAATATTTTTATAATTTAAAAAATCTATCACTCATTTTATTAAGCATTTAATTTTTAATTTTATCAAATGCCGCCTTAGCTAGAATGCATGGGTTTGCTCAAATTTATAAAATTGAAAATTCATATGTCTTGTAGAATTTTAAATTCTGTATTTTTTAATGTCTAAAATCATGATGGATTTTAACAAATTTAAAAGAAAATGAACACCAATTTGTTAATCAACAGCAACACAAAATTAAGTATGAACACAAATTTGTTAATCAACAACAACACAAGAAGATTCCGAAGGAGAATCTGAATTTTTATTGAGCTCAGATTAAGTATGATACATTATTTAATTTATTGATTAGTTTGTTGTTAAGTTGTTGAATTAGATTATACTAAAATTTTGTTAAAAATCCAATGAATTGAATTATTAAATTTGTTGTTCAGTTTGTTATGGAATTTGTTGTTGAGTTTATTATCGAGTTTGTTGAATTGAAATTGTTGTTGAATTGCATTAAATGTTATAATTATTTTCAGGGGGAAAATATCTAATTTTTAAGGGAGGTTCTGCCTAAATTTTTTTAAAATTTGTTGAATTAATTATTGTATTTGTTGTTGAATTGAATTTGTTGTTGAATTGAATAAAAAGTTAT
>CAOJBK011868020.1:0-13849 GCA_948294925.1 Codiaeum variegatum
TATTTGTGACAAATTACTAACACATTTTATTTGGTCGGTAAAGCATCGAATTTTTAACCCATTTTATTTGGTAGCTAAATCGTCGGTAAATTACTGACGCGTATTTTGGTAGGAAAAGCATCTGTAAACTACTGAGGCAAAATTTTTGTTGGTAATTAGTTGCTAACGAAATAAATTTTTAAAAAAAAAACTTACCGACCCAATATTTTTACTTACCGACCAAAAATGTGTCGGTAATTACTAATGCAATAAATTTTGATCTGTAACATTTAATTTAGTGATGAGGAAAATACTGAACTAATTGTTTGGTCGGTAAGTGAAAAAATTAGATTGGTAAATAATTATTTTTTTTATAGTGGACCTCTATAGCTAGGGGTGGAGCTTCCACATAATTCCGAGCTTCATCTTCCAAATCTCCCATGCCATGTGTAATAAATTCTACACCTCTACGTCCATCCGGCCTCTGATCCCTTTGTCCTTCAGCCAATGATGGGGCTGGGGGGATGACACTCCTTAATTGTGCTTGTGATAGGTGATGGACTTGTTGCCACAACTCGGCCATCTGCCTCTGGAGGTCTAAATGCTGATTATACATCCTTCGCATCGCTGCCGAATTATTAAAGTCGAGATTCTGATCTTGATCCTGCACTATTTCCCCTTATGCCCCATTCACGCCTTGAGCACCCTGACCTTCAACTTGATTCTAGTGGGGATTCGGAGGAGGATTTTGATGAGGCTCTTCGATCTACAGATTCAGCCCTGGTTCAACTGGTATCGCCCTTAAGGTAGCATTTTCCAGGAAGCTCAGGAAATAGATCAAAGGCCTGATTCAAATCAATTCTCCCTTAATTTCTCACATGATCACTATATGTAACATGAAAACAATGAGTGACTCTGAAAATGTGTCCATACTCATTGCACCAATGAGATATCTGAGCACATTGGGGTCCTAAAAACTAGCTCCAAAGCTAACCTGCAAGACAAATAAAGACTACGGGGGTGCCTTGTTGACATCAACTATGATGCTTAAATCAGTAATTTTCTTTGGAGAGATTCGATATAAAAGTAATAGAGAGTTTATAGTGATTAACATGTTCCTTATGGTTTAGGCTGGTTTATATACTGTTTAGATAGTCTTCAAGTCCTACAAGGTAGGATAGTAGATAGACATCCCATTATTTTAGGGATAAGAGAGAGATTTTAGGAGTTTATTCTTTAGTTATACGTATCTGCTTCTGTATGATTGAGATATCTCTGTCCGAGGTTGAGGGTTTGACCTTTCTGTATATGATCGAGCTCTCTTTCTCTTTGTGAGAGTTTGACCCCTCGTGCCAGATTCAGGCCATTATTGTAGCTTGGGGTCATCCTGATCAAGGGAGAGTTATCAATGACCAACTCAATGATAAGATAAATTGTTAGTAAAAATATTTTATGAAAAAATGAACTTCTAATGTGATGAATTAATTTGTTATAATAAGCTTTTTTTTTTAGTGTGAAGACAACCTAACTTATTTTATGATAAAAAAAACAATCAGCAATGACAAATTTATGTATTTATCTTCTCATGGTTTGACAGAGGCATAAGCAACATTGAAAGATAAAATAGGAAAAAAATGGTGTAAATATATAATTGAATATCATTAAATCTTTAAGTGAGAGATTGTTACTGACTTAGTTAAAGACAAAAAGAAAAAAAGTTAAAATATAAGGATGTCCATTGTATTTGGAACCTATTTACAAATTCTTATTACTTAAGTATTATTTGTATTATGAAATGTGAAATTCACTACTTAATCAATCATCATTGTCTGATTACACACACACACACACACACACACACACACACACACACACACACACACACACATACACACACACATATATATATATATATATATATATATAATCTAACTAATAAGTTACAACTGGCACTTCAGACTTTATCTCCTGCACTGAGCTTCATCATACAATGCTACACCTGCATCGTCCCTATATTGCTGACACTCCCTTTCAAGATGAACACTGAACACATTATTGATGTTCATCTTGGATTTTAAATAGTTAAACTGTGAAGGATGGAGAGCATTAGTAAAAACATCATCCATTTGTTCTTTACTTGATATATACTTCATTATCACAGTACCTTCTAAAACTTTATTCCTAATAAAGTGACAATCTATCTCTATATGTTTACTTCTCTCATGAAATATGGAATTTTTAGCAATTTGTATGGAAATTTTATTATCATAGGCCATAGTAACAGGTTGCAGATGATTCACATAACAATCTTGAAGCAATTGTTTTATCCAAATCACTTCATAAATAGTTGCAACAATTGCCCTATATTTAGACTCAGTGGAACTTCTAGAAATAATTGATTGCTTTTTAGACTTCCAGCTGATCAAGGAGTCACCAACCATGACACATATAAAGGCAGAGCAGGTCAAGGGCTAAAGGGGGCCTAGCTACCTGTAATTTTTTTAACCCATATATAACTGTATAAGAGATAGTTTAGGTACATTTTACATTGGTTATTTGGAATCTTTACACAAGTTAATATGCTCTTTTTTTTTCCAAAGACCTAATTTTTTAATTGATTTTTTTATTATTTTTTAAATAAATTCCATTGGTTTAGAGTATTCAAATTAATAGAAGATCTCATTAATCCTAATCAAGAAAGATTATGTTAACCATATTAAATATAAAATTCCTTAGTTTCATAATTTATTTTTTTCCAAATATGTTAGTTATACAATTGCATTCGTTATATAATTACATACATTATTATTTTAGACCATAAAATCACATGTATATATATAGATACATCTTTAAAAAAATCGGTGATTAACACTTGAAATAAGTAGTGCCACTTTATTTGAACGCTGAAAGAGAAAAGTTATAAACTTTTATTTAGGTGAGTAATTTTAACCATGATTCTTGAAAACCGATAAACATTTTTAACATTTTGGCTTCCTTTAAAACTAATTTCTAGCTTTATCCCTGACTGTATATCTAGTAATTGATCTTCTAGACTCAAGATAACCTGCCCGACATTGTTAGAATTGGCAGGCAGCTGAAGTTTAGAATTTGCAACAAAAAGAATTCCTGTCCAGGAGCTAGTTTAATGTACTTTAATACTCTGTATGCAGTTTGTAAATGTATTTCTGCCAGTTTGTTAATGAACTGAGCAAAGACATTCACTATATATATGATATTAGGCATTGAGAGTGTGAGATACATTAGTTTTCCCACCAACTATTTATAACTTTTTGGATTTTGTAAAAGGCCTTTATTTGTGTGCATTAGTTTCTGATTAACTTCAATATGAATATGACTAGTTTTAGCATTCAGTTTTCTATATTCCTTCAACAACTCCAATGCATAATTTCTTTAGAATAAGTAAATTCCTTTTTGTGAAAAAGCAAGTTCTAAACCCAAGAAAAATTTAAGATTACCTAAGTCCTTAAGCTTAAAACATGCATTAAAATCTAATTTTAACTGTTCAATTGAGGCTATATCATTTCCAGCAAATGCTATGTCATAAACATATACCAAAATAATTAATGAACGTATCTCTATCCAATCTAGTGAATAAAGAATAATCAGATTTGGATTGACTAAAACCCTGTTTTAATAAGGCTTCAGTCGACTTGGCATTTCACTGTCTGGAAGCTTGCTTTTGACTATAAAGTAACTTGTTTAGTTTACATACAAACTTTCCAGTACCAACAACATTACCAAATTCACCAACAGTCTCCCCCTTAATCTCGTAGACTAAAGGAAAATCCATATAAACATCTTCTTTCAAATCCCCATTCAAAAAAGCATTATTTACATCTAGATGGCCTAAATGTCAACCTCTAATAATAGATATACTCAGAAAGAGTCTCAATGTTGTGTGTTTAACTATAGAGCTAAAAGTTCTATTATAGCCAAAACCTTCCCTCTAACTATAACCTTTGGTAACTAAACTTGCCTCCAATCTTTCAATAAACCCATTAGCATAAAATTTAACCTTGTATACCCATTTACACCCTATAGCTTGCTTCCCAGGAGGGAGAGAAATAATAGACTGTGTGTTATTATCCTCCAAAATGTGCAGTTCAGATTGTATGATATACTGCCATTAAGCATACTTACTAGCCTCAACAAAATTCTTAGGTTCAATGAAAGAATCAATACAACAAATAAAACCTTGATAAGAAGAGTATAATCAAGCATAAGAAAAAACATTAGCAAGAGAATGAGAAGAAATGGAAAAGAATAGAAGAAGAAGTGGAGGGAAGAGAACATGTACTAACATTAACATGATAGTCAGAAAGATAACCAGGAGGTTTAGAAACTCTAGTACTTCTCTTTGGAGAAGCTAGAACAGTGGAAACAACAATAAGATAAGAAGGAACAAAATTTGTTACACGACTCAAGAAAGATATCATTAGAAGGACTAGAAGAAAAAGGAAAGGAAAGAAATGAAGTATCAGAAGGAATAACAAGTCTACATGAATTAAATCAAAAGCAGAAGTAGTATGACACTCATGAATGGGAAAAGGAGACATTTCCATTTTAGCTTGTGGACAAGGAACATAATTGAGATTAATAGATGATACATCAAAAATGAATCTGGTGATCTTATTATGAGGACTATGCCATAATCTAAAATGCCAAGCATCTAAAGAAACAATGCCAGCAATAACACTACATAGTTTATTAGAAATAGAATGAGAAATAGCATACACAGTTTGAAGAAATTAAAGGCCCTACTTGAGCTAAGCCAAACCAATCATCCTCCATGTGGAAAGAACCTGAATGAAACAAAAAGAAGACAAACTAATGAGAAATAGATTAAGATTCTTAAGTAATTTACTGACAAATAGTAAATTGAAATGAAATGAGGGAATAAGTAAAACTTAAGTAAGAACTAAACCAGTCTTAAGAACAATAGTTCCAACATGACTAACTTTAATAATAATTCCATTAGGTATGTTGATATAACAATCAAAGTCCTAAATATAAGACTCAAAATTCTCCGAAGAACAAAAAACATGATATGTTGCTCTAGAATCTAAGGTCCAATGAGCAACAGATAATTTATGAGATAGAAAACCCTTAAGTAATGTACAATTGTAAGTAGAGAAAATAGAAGAATCTATACCTGAAAAGTTAACCATAGGAGTAGCAATGGAAAAATGAATAGGAGGTTGTGAGGTAGAAGGGAGAGAATGAGAGGTGGAAGGTATGGTAAAAGGAACATGAGAATTAATGTTCAGATTAGTAGTTTGATCATTAAGTAATGACAATAATTACTAAACTTATGATTTAGTAAGATTAAGATCACCACCAATAGAAGGTCCTGGAATAATAGAAGCCTCAGTCGGCATAGAACTAGAAATAAGAACATTAAAACCAGAGTCCACATGATTTGACATCTTGATAGGAACATTTTGAGATCTAGACCATGTACTTATATTGAACTTGAAATGTAGTGGAAAACATATAAGCTTGAAGCATTTCTCTATGATGTGACCAGGTTTACCACAATGATAACATATCTTATCTGCATTAAGGTGTCTTCTTGTAGCCATTACTGCACCTTTAGAAAATTATGAGTATACAGTAAGAAATTCCTCTAATTCTCTTCTCTAAGAATCATATTGTAAGCTTGATCTAAGCTTGGAAATGGCTTTATTCTAATAATATGATATCTAACTCCTTGATACATCTCATTCAATCCATTGACAAAATGAAAGATAAGATCCTTCTATGCTAATCCTACAAACTTACAAAAATATTCATCATTATATTTACCATAAGAGCAATGTGGCAAAGGCCTAAAAAAAAGCAATTCCTCCTAAATCCCTATCATCTCTTTGTAATACACATCCATAGACTTAGAACCTTGAGTTATAGAACACGACATATACTACAAATTATGGATCCTTAACTCATTTGGTTAAGATAACCTCTATTCAAGCTTCAACCAAATAACTTTTGCTTCTTCAATGTAGAACATTGTTGAAGCAATCGATGGACTCACATATCTAAGCAACCAAGAAATAATTAAGCTATTGAATCTACTCTAAGCAACATGTTTATCATCACCAATAGGAGGTTTCTTGATGGATCCATCAATGAAACCATGTTTATTGTGAATAGAAATTGTTAGAAGGAATGAACGCCTCCAAGATGCTTAATTGTTTAAATTCAGCTCAGGAGTAACAATCACAGAACTATGATTCTCATAATGATGTAATAAAATGGTGATTTTGGATCATCATTAAGACTAATAGTAGCTTCTGGAACTACCGCCATTGAAATAGGAAGGAAAACATAGAAAAGTAGAAACACAAAAGAAGAGAGAACAAAAATAGAAAAGCTTCTCAAACACTCTACACATTCAACACATGAAGAGAGTGAGAAAATAAAGCTCTGATGCCGTATTGCAAAATATGAAATTCATTACTTAATCAATCATCATTGTTTGATTACACATATACACACACACACACACACACACACACATATATACAAAACTAATCTAACTTACAATGATTATTTCTAACTAACTAATAAGTTATAGCTGGCACTTGAAACTTTATCTCCTACACTAAGCTTTATCATACAATGTTACACCCTTATCATTCCTATATTGTTGACAATTTGCCTATATAAATATAGCCTTATGAGTAACCATTGGATGTGCAAAAATTGTGAGAGTTGGCTAATCAAGAGATAATTCTTAGTTTGTGTGAAAATAACCAGTGTTTTTTTCAATTTTTAGAGAAAGATTATAATTTTTCTCACCTAAATAAATAAAGAGAGATTGTAACTTTTATATTATTTTCTTATAATTCTTTTATATTTGTTTATAGTTTTTATCTAATTTGGTTGAAATTTTTCACATAAAATTTGTGTTCAGTTTTCTTTAATATTATTTACTCAATCTAATTTAGTTACAACTTACTCTATTCATTATTTAAATTGTATTTATTTTATTAGTGATAGTAGGATGCCGCTAATACCCGCAAGTGCATGGGTTCGTACCAAGTAGAAAATCGGATGAGTCTCGGTATCATTCTCCCAAGTGAATTAGTTTTTAGGTCAATCACTAATTCAATCTCCATTACTGTTTTCTAAAAATTGAATAAGGGTGATTTTGAATCAATTTTAAACTTAAAACTTAAATTGAAACTAAACTATACTATCAAGATTTCAAAGATATTTGAATTGGAACAACAAGGTATCGAGGTGTCACCCTAGATTTGGACTTACCTTAACTAGATTTGCATGATTAATAACAACTCAATAAAAAAATCAACCATTTATCAAATGGGTATTCCACAAATATAGAAATAACCCTTTCTCAAGAGCCTAAATCCCTAATTCCTAAGTATTTGGATAAGGAATCTCTTCTCAAATCCATTCAATTAGAGAAAGCATTACAAATAAGGAATATGTGAAACCCTAGGAGTTTGTGAGTCTATCTCTAGAAAACACAACAAAACCTATGTGCTTTAGAGTTTTCAAGATTCAATCTTACTATTTCTAGCAAAGAAAGAACAACGAATAATACAAGTGAGCATGTTATTGAAAGTAAAGTTTAGAAAGTTAAATTTAAAACACAATTTGATCAAAGAACTAACTTTCATTTAGTAAAGAAGAGTTGATTAATCCATATAAATTAGTTAAGAATTGTCTAATCTAGGTAGAAAATGGATGGTTTAGCTCATAATGAAAAGAAAAGAACAAGAAAATTTAAAAAAAAAAAAGATGAAGAAATTAGAAAACCCATAGAAGACTCTAGCATAATCTTCTTAATCTTTGATGTTCTTGTCCAAACTTGGAGGAAAGATATGATTTCCACCTTGAAAATCCTTCCTTGATCTACAATTTCTTTATTCTTGAAGGCTCCTAAATCCAAAAGTCTAAGAATTTACCAAGATTCCCTCTTTTTGTGCTGAAAAATCCTTTTTATAAGCACTTTCCTAAGCATCACATGGTCTGTCAAAAAATGGGTGAGAAACTCCGCCTTGGCTTCTAGGATGGCAATAGCTAAACTAGCCTTCACACAATATGTGTGCCATACCATGTGGAAGGAAATTTAGCTACTGCCTCTTATGTGCTTAGCTGGACAGTGGCAGTGGCTTAAATGGGACTCACACGGTCTGTCACACAAGCTGTGAGCCAGACCGTGTGAAAGTCCAGATTTTCCTGCCCCTCAGTTTCTGCTCCTTTGCCTCGATTTTTGCACCAAAATCTCATTTTATTACTATAAATCTCTTGAAATACAATGAACTCTAAAAAGGCCTGAAAACACACTCAAACAAGTAAATTAAATTCGATTTGACAAATAAAAGGACTAAGAAAATGGGATAAAATAGATGAAAATTTGCTAAATATTAGTCACCTCTAATATCAACCTATTTTAGGCATAAAATAAAATAGGTGAGTTGTCATAGGTGATTTAGTTACGCTTTACTTTACCCCTTCCTTTTATAAGAACTAAACACAATAAAAAAAACATTTCAACCTATTTCAGACATAAAATAAAATATCAAAATATAATGCTGGTGTTGACACCAACCCAAAATAAAGCCTATGAGAAGCCTATCATTGGACCCCTAAGATGGGCCGAGGTCCCCTTAGTCTTTTATTCAGGCCCCTAAGCGAGCGAGAAGACTCAAGTCCATGTTCAAGACATCCCTCCTTTACACAGGGTGAGATCATAAGACAATAGGCCCAAGCCTAGAGGCTCTCCTTAGATCAGGCCCCTTGGTGAGAGCCCTCGATCAGCAATGGATCAGTCCTTTAGCTCAGGCTCCTGGGTGAGATATTAGGCCCAAGGCCAGAAGGATATTCCCCTCAGCTCTACCAAGCTGAGATTAGCCAAGGCCCAATCTCCTAGGGCCTAGTTCGGATGGTTTATGATCTCTCTCCATAATCCTTTGGTCAAATTCCTAAGTCCAGACACCATGATTCCAAGCCCAAGTCCATTATAGAGATTCCTAGGGCAGTATCCCACCGCCTTAGAAAAAACTATATAAAGGGATAAAAATCCTAGAATTAGTAATAACACACTCTTAGATAATAAACTTATCTGTCTTTTTACTCTCAAGCAAAATCCTAATCCAATCTCCAAACTGCTGGTGTTTTACCAGGAGTTATAGTGATCGTCTATATCTCTATCGGTTGCGACGGTTGATGGCCTTGGCCTAGATACCACCCCTCTCCTTTTGACTTGGAGTTATTGGTGATAGCTCAGCCTATATCTAGGGAAGAAAGATCCACCCACATCCCTAAAGATGGTGGTCGATGGAGACGTCATTACCAGACCTAGGGACACTTATCCCTACTTAGTTTATCGTTCGTATTACTTTTGTTTCTTAGTTTATTTTCTATTTTAATCATTTTACTAAGAAAATACCAAAAACATATATTTTATGGATTGCATTTTAGGGATTAATATAAATATGGTTTTGGTTTCCTCATTTGTTTTATTGAGATCTCAACCTAGACTTAAACCAATGATCCATCTTATCACTTTTATCGAACTAAGGACTTTTGGACCGATCTTTCCCTACTCGAGTATTCTAAATGGCTTGGCACCACCTCATTTGTGTAAATAGAAATTGGCACGTCTGGTGGAAAACTTTAATATAATAATATGGTTGGAAAACATCATAATCAAACTAAGAAAACTAATAACCCCATTAACCCTGTTAATGCATGCATGGCCAACAAAGAAGAAATGATTGATCTTCAGCCTCAAGAATAGGTCATCCCAAGGGTACTACCAACCCCTCCTCGAGGCGATATCACCTAAGGTGAAGACAGGTATGAGTTTAATAGAGACATCGTACTGCTCAGGCCAATGTCCTTATCCACTGTCGATATCAAAGAAATTGGATTGGAAGTAACTCAAACTAATATGGACATGTACACAGGCATGATGAACTAAATGGCCTAAGTCATACAACCATTTATGGAGGAGAATCGGGATGCTCAAAATAGGGTATACAGCTCCATCCAAACCTTTACCGATTTTGTCACTAACCTTACCGATATCCTAGATGAAAGGTACAATGACATTGTTGGCCAATGTGGACCCCCACCCCGTCAATATTGGTCACAACTGATGAGAAATGACTTGAATTATAGGGAGGTTAGAATCATTCAAAGACATAATATCAGGTAAAGGCATAGTGAAAAAGACCTGGACGAATACCAATAGGCTCCAGTACCCCCTTTAACGCAAACTCGAGTCGATCTAATGGCTCTCATCCCATAAGGGCAACATATAGATGCTCATGCATAGGGGCAATTAGCTATCCTTGGACTTCACAACCCTAGGCCATGGAATGACAATGAGTTGGTAAGGCATCTTCAAAGAATGGGAGTGTAAATTGGAAGGCCTCTAAAGGAACCCTATAGCCAGCCATACACCGAATGGATTGATATTATGTACCCATTCCCCATAAGGTAAAAGACCCCAGAGTTCACATTATTCTCTAGAGATGACAATACCAGCCCCAGGGAATGCATCTCCAAGTTCATGGACCAATGTGGAGAAGCTTTTTCCAATGGTTATCTCAAACTCTAGATTTTTACTAATTCTCTAACTAAGATCACTTTCTAGTGGTATAGTTTGCTTAGGTCGAATAGAATTCAAAATTGGGATCATATGGCTATAGCATTCACCGATGAACTTTATAGCTCAGAGCCATATGTCACTTTGGATGATCTATCCAAAATCACTCAGAACCCTGGGGAAGTGGCTAAGAAGTATGTGTCAAGATTTAGGAAGTTGAAAATTCAATTCCCTATTCGAGTCCCTGAAACAAAGCTAGTAGAATTTTCCTTTGGGGGAATGAATATGGTTATTCAAGAGAAGTTCCAAGGAATGAATTTTTATGACTTCTATGATCTCCTTGACAGAGTAACAAGTTATGAGAGATTGCTCAAGGAGAAGGAACAGAAATAGCCTACTCGATCTTATTATAAAGATCGAGTAGTATTCTCAACCTCAAATGAAGAATCTGAGTCAGAAGAGGAGATTGACCTTTGTATGGCTGAGTTAAAATTTGGGAACCCCTATTTATGCCATGCTCTTAGGCCCAGCACAAGAAGAAACAAGACACTAACAAGCTAGCCAAGGAGTATTCATTTGATATCTCTAAGGCATAAAAGATACTCAACTTGCTCATGAAAGATGGGAAAATTGAGCTAAGTGTTGGGCATGTGATCCCACCCCCGGAAGATTGCTTAAGGGTGTATTGTAAATGTCACAATGTGCATAGGTATTACACCAACAATTGAATTAGTATTTAAAATATGGTGCAAAAGGAAATTAAAAAGGGCAAGCCCCTATTCCCAAGCATAGATAAAGCTGTTGTTGAAACCACTCCATTCCCCAAGGGAGCGAAGGTCAGCATCAAGGTTGGCATGGTGGCAAGTCCTCCCCTTGGGCCTAGAAGACAAGGGAATCAAGTTGATTGCCCTATGATGAAGTTGAATTTAGAAGGGCCAATACCTTAGAAAGATTATGAAGAGGATCAAGGTTGTGGGGAGGCTTGCTTGACTTGTCCCAATTGCAAAGTAAATTTTGAGGTAGTCTCAAGGTGAAAGGAGATCTCTCTAATGCCTCAGGCTCCAGAAAAGAGGCAAGATTTAACCAAGGGAAAGGAGAAATGCCCTATTCATGAAAGGCTTCAGTATCCTAAATAGCCAATCCAGCAAAGAGTGTACTTCCTTAAGAAACAAAGGGATAGGAGCTATATAAAGGTGCCCAAGATAAAATTATCTCTCGTTGTTATAAAGGAGATGCTTAATCCCTCATAGATTAGGGTGCCTAAGACTTTCAAGCCTATACTAAGGAAAGTAGATTAAATGGGAGAAACATCAGTCTAATTCTCAAGCTTCAAGTTCTAGCAATATGTTCTCCCGAATCGGCCATAGCAAGAGGAACCAAAGGTTGATTCTGACTCATACAAAGAAATGGAGATTACAAAGGTAGCGATAAAGGGAAAGGCTTCAAGTAACTGCCAAAACCAATCCCAAAAAGCAAGAGGAGCTTTGAAAAATAGAGTTGAAAGCTCGAGAGTGAGAATATAAGTATTGGGAGGACAGAGAAAGGGATGAGATTGAGAGAAGGGCTGAGATGAAAGCTAAGAACAAGGTGCCCTATGAAAAGGTACAACAAAAGTTGGTGGTTAAATATTAAAGGCTCCTTACAGAAGCTGATAGTAGAAGAAAATATGATGAGAAACGTCTTGGGCACCTAAGAAACTTCGTGATGAAAAGTCCTAAGGAGAGAATCCTCAAGAGGATGAGCCTCAGGATAAACTCGCTATTGTGAACATAAATAAGGTGAAACATGAAGTTTGGTTAAAAATAGATACCCTAGTGATTTAAAATTGATTAGGGAAGAGTCAATAAAGAACCTAGGTTGATTAAGAAACTAAGCATCATCCAGAGCCTAGGCTTATAACTCTTCTAGCAATCTTCATCCAGAGATGTTGATAGTATTGCCAGAAGAGTTCCAAGCCAAACTTGGTCAGTAGGCAACCTTAGGTGGGGATGTCTTAGAGGTTGAAATTGATGATAAATGGATTCAACAACCACTATCTATCATAATAGAAGAACCCCAAAAGAGGCTAGAAAATCACATTCAACCTCTTTACATTAAGGATGAGGCAAATGGGATTCCAACTAATAGAGTTATGATGGACAATTGGGATAGAGTTAATATTTTGTCACTCAAAACTTTCAAGAAGTGGGGACTCACATCTTAGGATCTTGAAAGGTCTGAGCTTTCCCTGCAAAGTCATGCAGGGAGCAATACATTACTTGAGTGATTTGTAACTATATTATTTTGTATGAAATTTTACTTATTTTTCCTTTACATTTAGGTATATTTTTGCCAATAAATTGATTTTGATGAGTTTGTTAATTGTATTTTAGAGAAATTAAAAAAAAAAAAGGAGTCATTCGATTAATAAACAAAGTTCCTAAATGAATTGAAGAATTGGTGAAGAAAATTTAAGAAAAAATTCAATTGTATGGGCCAGGCACGGGTCATGCATGACAAGTTGCTAGGCCATAATGATCTCTGTATTAAATCAAGTTTGGAGTTTAGAAAATTTAGTTGTCGCACGGACCATGCGGATGCAATCATGGGTCATGCATATCCCCGTGCGAATCTCTGGATGGGAGAGCTTATTTGAGTATGAAATGCATGGGGCAAAAAGGAAGGATGCACAGGCCGTATGCATACTTTATTAGGTCATGCATCATGTATTTTTCTGTAAGAAAAAAAGTTTCCAAACTCTATTCTAAATCATAATTCAAGTAAAATTCATATTAAGGTTTCCAACACCAAGACGACTTATTTTCTCTATTTAAGAAAGACTATTAAAAGAGAACACACATCCTTTGACACACCAACAATACCATCCTCATCATCAACCTTATCAACTTCCATCATCAAAATTAAAAGAATTAGTTTAGATTTTTCTATTTTAATTATTCTTCATTGTTTTCATTGGTTTTTCATCAATTTAGTTCTTGTTAAAGATTGAAGTTGAATTTATTCAAGGAAATTGGGTTTTTCTACTTTTAATTGAGATTTATTCTAAACTTAATTGCTTTAATTCTAGGTTTTCTTTGTGCTAATGGTGTTAAGAATGATTTCTCTAAGAATTATTATGAAGTTATTGAGTTCTAAATCAGTCATGAGCTAAATTCATTTTTGTCTAGAGATCAAAGCATGAAATAGTCTTGATATGATTAATAACTATGAGTTTTAGTATTTGGTTTAACTTTTGCTTGATCGAATTGAATTAACGATTATAAA
>CAOJBK011868131.1:0-10745 GCA_948294925.1 Codiaeum variegatum
TATGGTAGACTTCTGAATTTCTTTGATCTTTCAATAATAACTCTTTCATTTTATAGTCCAATTTTCATTTGTCATTTTTACAATAATTTTCATTTTTAAAGAAAACAAAATTAAACTTTTCAATGGCTTTATGATCCTTCAATTGATTTGTGGGTATCTTTGGGAAAAAAAACTTATTTGTGGGCGTAAAAATGATTTAACTCTGTTTCTTTGGATTTTAATTTAAAAAGTTGATTAGGCAAAATCACATTAATTTGTAAAATCCAATTCAACATGTAACGAGTCCCTGATTTTTCTCACCCAAACTTAGAAATCATTTATGTTTTTATTCAAATCTATTCTTCCAATTGAAAAAGAAAATTTTGTTATTTGAAATATGGACTGAAAACTAAATCTCAATAATAATATGTTAAAAAAACTCACAAGAACTAAGTCACAATTTCGATCTGTTTTTTTTCTGTAGTCGAACTATTCCGATCCAATAAAAAAATTTGATTTTCATCCCTTAAATCATACCCACCCTCCATTTGAGCCCAAAATCAACTATGTGAAGAGCTCAACATTAATTTGAAGATGTTTGCCATTTACAAATTAGCTTTTTTTTTTTTTTTGAAAAAAAATCTAGATTTTTTTCCTCTTTTCCTTCACTCAAAATGTTAATTGTGTTAGTGGTTCAAAAGTGGCTTGAGTTTCTAAAGAAAATGGACAGTTTTTATATATTTGTTAATTTTATATTTGTTTAAGTGAAATTGAAAAGTGAAAGAAAAGTAGAAGAAGATTCGGGTTTTAGAAAAAAAAAAAGTAGAATAAAGAATATTTATTTTGAATGGATGGGTATTTTTGGAATAATTTTTTTTTAATTTTCAATTATTTTATAATTTTTTAACAGAATATATTAGAATATTATTTAAAAATTCGACGGAATGACCAAGTAGTTAAACAGAACTAAACCGTATGGACCTCCCATAACGTTTTTCATAATACATGGATGAAGTAATTAATTTAATCAAATTACAGAGACTAAATAGTAATTTGTTATTTTTTTAAGAAAAGCCACCTATAGAGTTAATTAATCCTAATTTGAATACTTTAAAATCACGGTCTATTCAATAAAAAAAATTTAAATACTTTATATGAAAGTTGAGATGTATTCAATAATAACTTTTAAATACTTTTGAAAAGTCATTAAAAATCATAAGGAATTGAATTATATCTTTTATGCAGTCATTAAAAGTTAACAGATATAAAAAAAGTCATCCACTTTTAAACAATTTTGAAAAATCATTAAAAATCATAAGGTACTGAATTATAACTTTTATGAAATCATTAAAAGTTAATGGGTATAAAAAAGTCATCAACTTTTAATAATTTTTTCTTAAATTCATATATATATAATTTTCTTTATGATTTTTTCAAGATTTTCAATTACTTTTCTACTGACTCTATAAAAGTCATTAAAAATCTAACAAATTATTCAAAAGTCATTTATTTAAAAAGTTTTTAGATATTTTTAATTGAATAATTCTTTAAAGAGAATTATTTTTTTAATTTTAAACTAGCGATATACCACGTGCAATGCACATGCTTAAATTGTATATATATTTAAAAAATACAACAAATTATAATTTATAAAAATAATATAAATTTTTAAGTTATAACATTTTCTCTTTTAATTTTTTCTAAAAAAATATAAATATTAGTATTTATAATAACATTAGACAAAAAAAAGTAAGAAAGAAATAAAAATTTTAAAAGTGATTTATTAAGATTTTTTTTAAAAAAATTATTTTTTGAAAAATCAATTTTAATTATATAAAATGTATATTTTTTAAACGATATCAATATGATTTATTTTTCTTAATAAAGATTAAAATTTCATCTAAAATATTTTTCTAAAATTCCTAACCCTAAACAATGAGTCTAAAACTTATCAAGCATCCAACTTATAAAAAGTATAAAACTATTCAAGTCTATAGAAAAAGAGATTGATTTTTTTTCTCTAATGAATCCTACGATTATATAAACTTACCTTCTTCTTCGCATATTCTTCATAATGGAAAAAATAATATATTGTTCATCAATCATCTTTTACCTTCTTTCTTCTTTTTCCTTGTCTCTCATTTTTTTAAAATCTTTATTTTTTTTCTTTACATTGCATATTTACAAAACTAATGAATAGAATAATTATATTTAAAAAGAGATAATAAAATTAATTTATCGTACATTTAGGAGCGAACAAAATAAAATACTGATGTAGGTTTTGAAATTGGAATGCACACTTTGAAAAAAAGAATAGATGAAGTCAAAGGATGATGTAACTATCAGAAGATACAAAAATAGGAATATTGTAAAGTGAAATTATAATCTACCATTGACTATTTATATATCGAAAATATTAATAATAGAAATAATAATTTTTAATCAATTCAATTGACTATAATAAATTTATTTAGTGCATGTATAACTATTTAATAGATCAATTACTAATTTTTAAATTTATGAGCAATATTTATAATAATATTTTTATATAGGATAATTATTATTAAAAAATTAACAATAAATAAATATAGACACGTGCTATATAAATGTTTGAGGATAAAAGTATGAGAGTAATGTGATGTGAGATTATAAATATATCCTAAAAATATTGATTTAGAACATTCATGATAATAGTACTAATTTTTTAATCCATTCAATTCATTATAATAAATTTAATACATACATATATATAAAATAAATTAATTTATAATTTTTAAATTCATAATAATAATAATAATAATAAGGAAAAATCATCTCATCTACTATCAATTTTTGGTCAACTTTTAATTCTATTCAGTTCCTTTTTAGCTTTTAAAGTAGGTAGCAAAGTTTTCGACCACTTTCAAATATACCCAACAAGATCCGTAGTACATGTTAGAGCTTAATTAAGGGGATAAATTCCATGTTTCATCGTGCCACGTATCCTGTCAGGTAGATTTGAAAATAATCGAAAAGTTGGTTATCTATCTTGAAAGCTAAAAAAAAAATAGAAAGAATTGAAAGTTAATTAAAAGTTGATGATAGATAAGATGATTATTTCTAATAATAATAATAATAATAATAATAAATGAATATGTTAAGTTCATGAACATAAAAATATAAAAATTATTATTAAAAAAATTAATAAATTATTGGTTCATGAACATAAAATTAAATTATTATTAAAAATAAAATAATAAATAAATAAATGACATATGTCAAAACAACACGAATTCTCGTTCAATTTTATATATATATTAGATTCTTTTTTACTCTCTATTTTTTATTTACTAAATTAAATTATTACTTTTGTTGTCTAAAATCAGAATTATGGTAAAAGTTCAAAAAAGTTCTTGAAACAATCGAATTTTACACAATTACACCCCTTTCAATTTTGATCCAATTGAATTAATCAACTTTTAATTTTTGACTATTTGGCAAAAAAAAAACTTATAATTTTTTACTCAATTACTATTGTATTTGAATTTTTCCTTTTTCAAGGTTAAAAGTTAACTAAGTATTATTGGTAAAAAAAAAACAACTACAATAGCATACGACAAATTACAGCCCACAAGTAAAACTGATAACTGCTAGTCTGCAACCAATCCATAAATAATCTCTCTCAAGTCATTTGCCTAAGTACAAAACCTTATCTTTTCATAATATTTAATACAATGAAAACATAATCAACACATACATCCACATTCTGGAATATATTCATGTTACTTGCTTTTCTAGATGTAGTAAATATTTGCAGAAATGCAACTCTTCTCACCTTGTACTGCAAATTCTTACCTCTGGCACTCCTGCAAAAATTAGAGACTAATTTAGGGAAAGAGCTTATAGCATTAGTGTGAACCATAATTTTTGCATCATTAAATCTGATCCGTTAATACAAGTCCAACGATTCAAATCATGTTAAAATTGGACCTCAAACGGATCCAGAAAATCTAAAAATTCTAACCGAATCATATTGGACTAAACCCCGAAAAACCAAGCCCATGCATCTGGGCCCAAACGTATGTGTTTGGAGCCACATGCATGCATCCATCTGGGCCAAAACACATGTGTTTGGCTCCAAACACACGTGTTTTGGGCCAAACGCATCAGGCCCAATTTTTTTGAATTTTCTGATTCAGTTTTCTATAAATTCGATCCTCCGGGCAAGTTTTCGGGATCCAAACTTTCACACTCATGATCTGATTTTCAGACTTTTCAGCTTGATTCCAAACACTCAGACTCTCTCCGGACACATTTACAGACAACAAAATTATACCCAAAAAATTATCAAAACTAGAATTACACCAAAAACTTTCATTTTCCGTCGGTACACAGGTTCCAGTTTTCACCAGTACATTCTAGACAGGCATCCATCAGTCATCTCCGAGCACAATAGAGACACGGTTCGAGTTCATCAAGTCTTCTAAGAAACCGCTCTCGAAGTCTCGCAAGCCAAAGGTAAAAACTGTATAGTATTTTATGATCTTTTTGGTTCTGAGTAAGCCTTTAATTTAAACAAGGAATTTTCATATTATCCAGAAATTATTTTTATGAAATAATTAAAATTAAAGCCCTAAAATGACTAGGCAATCCACATTATCAAAAATCGATTTTAATCAAATTCTGAATTGATTAAATGCCTACTCAATTTATTATTTTAAAAGTAAAATGAATTAGCTTCTGAACTAATCAAACCGCCAACCCACTATTTTCAGAACAACCCCATCCTTTGCGAGAAGGAAGAACGACGTGGGATTTGATTCTTATTCAAAGGGATATGCCGGTAAGCCCTTTTATGGCTTCAATACCAAAATTATATTTTTCTTTATTTTTTCCTTTTATTTCATTTTTTGTTAGTATTTTTTATTATCATTATTTGTGTAACTGTTTGTATTATTTCTATTACTCGTACTTTCATTATTCAATTTCTTGGGTTTGTAATTAATTTGGGGATGTATGTCTTTCCCAGACCCATTTGAGCGGGAGGAATGATCCCTTATTCATTTGTCTTTTTAATGTAATTATTTTATTTGTTGCTTGCCATCGGGGATGTGTCTTCCTTAGAATTCCTTTGGACTAGAGGAAGGACCCCTGTTATTTTTATGCCTTTGTCGCTTTCCTTCCATTTCTATCATGCATATTATATCTTGTTTATGCATCATAAATTGGCATGTTTTAATTTCTCATTCATCACGAAGTATGCCATGCATACATGAAATTGATTTTAACTAAAACTATGCATGTTTTACTTAAGCCAAAACTGTCTAGAATTGAAAAAAATCTTTTTTTTTTAACATTTTTATCAAATCAGGAATCCTTGAACTCAACTATGGTTCACGGGCCATCCTTTTTTTCAAAATTAGGTAAAATGTCATATTTTTGTAAATAGAGTTAATTGGTTTCTTAATTACTTAAAGAAAATCATTTTTCATAAAGATTAAGTAGTGACTTAGACACATCACACGTGCATACCAACGAACACATGTAGAGTGTACCCAAGTGACACCTGGCCACAACTGTGATGCCATGCACAATCTGACTTCACGTGGTCAGTTTCCTTGAGCCATAAACTTAAAGGCACGCTGAGAAATCCAAGGGGCTCGGACGGAGCCTCACAGCTGGCGACTCTACTGGGGACATTTTGAAACTGACAAAACTAAGTGGATTATTTTTTTGATAAAAACAATTATGGCTTAAAACTGTATGAAATTAGGTTTCATGCATCACTTCGCATGCTCCTTTACTTTAGGAAAACCCAGATTGAAAGTAGTATCTAATGAGCTTCCCTCCTTGGGACTACTTTGCCGATAGTGAAATTGTCCAACTCTAATAAGTGGGACCGGTTCGGTTTGAAAATTCGAATTCCATAAAATGCCCAAACCATTTCCGAACCAAATTAACCACAAACAGAACCATAAACTTTGATTTGGTACGGTTCGATTCGGTCTGATTTTGAATTTTACATATATATATATATATATATATATATATATATATATATATATATATATATATATATATGATTAAATAAAATTAATATTTAAAATATTAAAAACTTAAAAATAAATATTTAAAATATTAAAATATATAAGTTTAGTTATTCGGTCGATATGGTTAGAAATTTTTAAAAACTGTACCGTAAATTGAACATCATAATTTTAAAAAATGGAAACTGTACCGAACCGTTTACCGAAATAACCGAACCAAAATAAAAATTCGGTCAGTTTTCGGTTCTGTTTTAACCAAACCGTGCCCACCCTAAACTCCAAGACATACTTTTTGATCCTTTCATTTGGGATAACGAGGTTGCACGTAATCGATGGACCCACACGAATCTCTTTGATTCACATGTGGTTAGGCATATCGTACCTCTAGTCATTAGGGAACCTTTAAACCACCAAGCTATCATGTAATGATTAGAGTTGACCTTAGGTCACATGTACCCTAATACTCTAATTATATACCTGTCATCATAAAACCATTTTCATTCATGCATACATGTATGCATACATCATGCCATCATGAGCCTAAACAAGTTTAAATCTTTCAAAAACACTACTATGAGTTGTGTCTGTAAACCAAGTTTGCTATGGCTGTGACAAATTACTGATACCCACTTTCTTTTGTCTACCCTAAAGGTAACCATGTGCAATAATGAGAATGCTCCACCTGCCGACCTTGCTGTCATACTAGCTGACTTCATGAAAAAGTAAGATGAGATTCTTAAAAAGTAAGAAGAAACCCTAAACTTTATGCTCCAAGCCCAAGAACAAGCCATCCTAGGAAAACTCCAAGTTGTGATGGCCTAAGTTAGTATCCAGCCAGCTCACAATGCATCTACCTCCTCCAAATCTGGCAAGGAGCCCATGGTTGAAAATATTACTCCAATTGCCACCCCCACACAAGCTGGAAAAGGATTTTCACTGCTGAAACCTAACTAAAGTTTTTGTTAAACTAAAGGATTACAATGAAGAGCAAGAGTTTAAGAAAACTAAGAAAGAATGAGCTTTGAGAGCAATAGAATCAAGAACAAAAGAGTAAAAATGTAAATAAAATAGTTCTTGTAACTAAGAATGTAATAAAATAGTTCTTGTAACTTCTTCACATTGTTTCTGGTCATTCCTTTTATACTTTTGCCAATTTGGAGCCAAACACTTGTCTCAAATGTTCAAAAAGTAATGCTGACATCATTTCCAACGAATTCTAACAAGTAGGATACGGGCGTATAGAACCTGCTTGATACGAACGTATCCAGTAGTTGGATTTGAATTAAATAGCCATTAGACTAGATACGGGCGTACATAACCCTTTTGATTCGAGCATCTCCTTTTACCCTAAAACTCCCAAATGCCTTTATACTGGCATATAGTTGTATAAAGTAACCTCTATGCGGGCGTATCCACTTTGGCATACAGTCATATGGAATAAGTCCATACGGGCATATCTAACTGATCTTGCACTTTTTGAAGATACTTTGATTCTAAATTGATTGTTAATCCATTCAAAATTTATAGGCATATAATATAAGTACTAGAAACATATTCATGCACCAAATGCTTATAGATAGCTCATTTAAACATAATTTTGAAAATTAATTCCTTTTAAGGAATAACTATACTATCAGTTTTGAAATTATCAAAATATAGAAGACTACAATCTCTTCCTTTTTTATGATGACAAAATCTTAGTCTAGTTTCAAGCAAAAACATAAAATGCTATGAAAAACTAAACATAAAGTATTTGTCAAATTTTTGTGTAAAAAATTTGGCATAACTCTCCCTATCGATAACAATGATAAGCAAATGGCATTAAGCTCAAACCAAAAAACACCAAACACAGGCTTTGCCAAAAACAACAAACACAAACCTAAGTACAAAGCTATAAATCATAAATCATAAGGTATTTGTCATCAAGCTATTACAAGATATCAAGAACAACACAATCATAAGCTTGAAGTGATATCCATTAAGATCAATAACAACACAATCATAAGCTTGAAATAAACAATATCCATTAAGCTTGAAACTTAAAGTTTTCTCCCCCTTTTTGTCATCAAGCAAAAAGGTAAAGAAATTAACATAAAACATAATAACAAAGTTAATATAAAGTATAATAACTTAAAGTTATCATTAAACACCAAAATATAACCAACAATATCCACAAAACAACATAACCAAGCCAGAAAAACTAAACATAAGAGGCCTTATAGGACAATGTACCATAAATGTAAAGTATAACACAACTAAACACAAATATGCCATAGAGTTTGAAAACTACGCAAAAACATAAAATGAAACTTGGTTTAGTTTTTGAAAATAGAATTTGAATGGTAGATGCTCAAATTTCCAATAAGGGTGGAGATGATATGGGAATTTCTTGATGAATGAACTCATCATGTCATACATTTCATCTTGCCTTTTCCTAAAAGTAGTGAGCTTGTCTTCCATATTTCCAAGTTGACCTTGAACGTCAAGTTGAAAGTTTGCTAAATTTCTACTATTCTCATGATCATGCCCAAAATCATATCTTGGAACCATGGCTCATCCTTATTCTCATATTGTAATACCCACAAAAAACTGTGATTGGAAATAGGATAAAAGGATTTGATGGTACTATATATACCAACAAGGTGCACCTTTCTTTTGGAAGCTCATTCCTTAAGAACTCTAAAGTTAAGCGTGCTTGACTTGGAGCAATTTAAGGATGGGTGACCTCCTGGGAAGTTTCTTAGGATATGGACGAGTGAGGACAAAGCCCACTGAAAAGACATGTGTTAGTTTGTGGGGCCAGTCCACATGCCCTTAGTGACAATTTCGGCCAAGGAGAGTGGCCAGGGTGTTACACATATGCTTCATGTTCCAATTCTTGCTCGGGTTCCTCCTCATCATCATCATCACTTGAAATGCCTCCTTACTCTTCAGTCACTTCTTGTGCACGCCGGGAAATTTCCTTTGGTGTGGGAGGGGCAAAATCCAATGCTAGCATAAAGTTTCACCCATTCTTCCTAACTAAGCCTATGCTTTTCCAAGTCTCAAAAGTAATGGTGTATATTTTCTTTTTTTCAACTTGATAGGGCTTGTAAATGTTTTCTTCAAAGGCACCAACCTTGTTTGTTATAATTGTAACAATCCAACCCCATTATATTTTACCTTTTAGTCTACTCAAAAAGTGCTTCCAAGCGTAAATCAAATACATAACACCATTAACCTTGACATTATTGAGTATACATTCAATTAAAAATATCTCAACCCGAGTTGTCTTATTATGAATAGACTTGTAAAGAAAAGAAGTCAAGAGGATCTTATGTTCCATCCTCAACCTCACACTAGTGATTTTCGATTCTTTAACATTTTTCTATTTCAGCAAATCGATCCCCTTTGTGATTTTCTTCCATATGCTCGTACCATCCCAATTATACTCCAAACCTATCACACCTGAACTCTCATGCACTCCTAAGTATTGTCTTAATTCATGTGCAGAGGTATGGTACTCAGTCCCTCGAATTTTATACTTAAAACCCCTATTATCCTCATTGATCTTTAAGGTAGAGAAAAACTCAAGAGTAAGGTTGTGATACACCTCTTGAGAGGTGGTGGGACATTTCCATGAAAGGAACATAGATTCTAAGAGTTTTTGAATATCCTTTTCAACACCTAATTTAGTAAAGGCCTCTACATCCAAAGGTGTGCAAGCAGTAAGGGGGCCTAGTTTAACCAACTTATCACACCTATTACTAGTAGATAATTCATCAAAACGAAGTCCAAAGTCTTGACGATCAAGACTTACTCGAGGTACTCACTCAGGCACATTCCTTTATTGCCTTGTTCACCAGTTGCTTTTGATGAACTAGCCACATTAGGGTCAAATCTCCCCCCTTTTGAAGTTCCTCTAACACTTTAGAACTCATATTGATTAATATTTAAGCACCAAGTAATGGATTTTGGGAAATTTTGTATTTTAGGGTTTAAAGGAAATTTGGGAAAAATTGAAGAAATTAAGGTTTGTGAGAGAGGAAAAGAGATTAAAAACAAGAATTTTGAAGTAAAAAATGATCCAAACACACAAAAAAAAACTTACGAATGGGCCGAAAATGTAATTTGAGAGAGGAAAAGTTAAGAGCGGCAATGGGAGAAAACAATTAGGGTTCTAAACATTTTATAAATTCAGGTTTAAAGCCCTTTTATTCCCCCATTATCGAGCTAGGATACTGTCATATAGAAGCCTTTTTATACGGGCATATGCTAGTCTAGTAGGTATTTTGAAAAATTAAAGAATTCAATACGGGTGTATGGGAAACAGTTTATACAGGCATATTAAATGTTGGAATTTTGAAACAAAATGATTTTGAGAGTATTCAAAAATTTTTATTGCATATATGATATGTTTACACTATAACAAATTCATGGCATTAAAAATTGATCTATAAATAATCTTAAAGTGAATTGATTCATTGAAATTGAATCAAATCCCATTTTAAGTTCATTCACATAACAACACATATAGCATACTGCATATAGAAATTCATCAGATCATCAAAGAGACACATGTTCATCAAAATATGGACATTTAATCTCACCAAATAAAGAGGTTTAAGGTCAGATTATACCTAAGAGGCATCAATCATGCCTAATTCTCTTTGAATGTAATAGAAAGCATCTTTGTGAAGCGGTTTGGCGAAGACATCCACCAATTGATGCTTTGTATCAATAAACTCAAGAACAATATGC
>CAOJBK011868525.1:0-10036 GCA_948294925.1 Codiaeum variegatum
GATCTGTATAAATCTCCTTTAAAAACCTTCTTTGACTTGTTTTTTATCTCTCTAATCCGTTTCAGCCTCCCTTTCTGTGTGTTTCAATGCCTTTTTATACTTAAAGTCACAGAGGACTCTGTTTTCTTAGGTCTTTGCTAAAAAATAGGCTTTCGCAAGCTAACACGGGCGGCTCCCATGGCCCATGCCAATGCCCGTGTGGCTGGACTGTAAGGGATTGAAGGGCAGACCATGGGAAGCTACTGCCTTCTCCCGCTGTCTTGCCACGGTCTGCCTTCTGGCTGCCATGGGCCATGGCAGCCAACACCAATGGACTGATGGGAGGCAGTAGCTTCCCATGGTCCCTGCCACGGGCCGTGGCAGGCTACTACCTCTCTAAGTCTGTTCTATCTCTCACGACCAGTGTTGCCCTTAGCACGGGCCGTGGGGGATGTTGTCCACCATTTTCGCTTTGTTTTCACACATTTTCTTCATCGTTCAAGCTCGGACTTCAAAATAATTCTTCATAACCTTGGATTCCAATTTATTTCTTGAAAACAACTGAAAACACTTAGAACAAACATATCAAACTCAATTTAAAACACAAAATCATCAAGAAAATGGGGTACAATAATGTATAATTTGTCAATTATCACTTATGCACAACTATACCTAATTTGTCTTTTACAACCCAATAATTATCTCAATTTCTAGACTGTCCAGCAGAGTTGCATCTTCTAGAAACTCATACAATACTGAGATACATCAAAGCATCACTAGGAAAGAAGAATTTCTTTTCTAGTTCTTCTGAACTACAACTTAAGAGCTTTACTGACTCGGATTGGAATAGTACAGTTCTATATTTAGAGCTTATTATCCCTACGATAATTTCACTTTTTTTTTCCAAATTATTTAATTTTCTATCCTAACATAAATTTTGTAGATTGATAAGATTGATTTAGAAATGATATTAATAAGAACTTGCAATATAAAAAAAAGTTTGAGAGAAAAAAATAAAAAAAAGAATAAAGAAAACCATCTAATATACCATTAACTTTTGGTTATGTATCATGTATCTGCCTAAGTTAGTTTTAACATGTATCACGTCTCTTATCGGGTAGATTTTAGAGTGAACTGCAAATGTTAGGATAGATTTGCAAGTAATTTTAGTTGATGGTATAATTAAAAGGTGATCAAAAGTTCATAATATATTAAATTATTATCTCAAAAAAAATAAATAGTTAGAATTTTAGGCATACCTCAATACTTTTGGAAAATGATACTTCTTAGCATTCCTGAATAGGACTATATGTAAGATTTTATGGGTAAATTCAATGAATCAAAAAATATTAATTAAGGATCTTGAACACACAATTCTCATAATAAAATTTTTTAATCACATATCTGATGAATTTGATAAAGTAGTCATGTTGCAAACCTTGAGACAAATCGATTTCTCTCCCTTGACTCCTTTGGTTTATGACGATTTAGATAAGCAAACTTAAATATAAACTCTACTAGGTCGAGAAATGACAAATTTATATCTATTATAACTTAATCTGATACTTTTATTATATATTTTTATTGAACTTATGGACAAATAATTGTGCCAAAGATTAGGCCATGTGTGTCTTCTATGGTTACTTTGTTAAAAACAAAATAACTTTATTTTGCGAAAAAAATTGCATTTTTTGTGAAAAATCTAATTTTTATTTTTAATTTTTTGCAAATCATCCTATTTTTTTGTAATTCATTTTAAATATAAAAATAAATTTTAAATTTATAAAATATGAACTACTTTATGCAAAATAATAATTTTATGAAAATGAAAACTAATTTCGTGATTGTAAAAAAATAATTATTTTGAAAAATAAATACAATATTTTCATATTTTTCATAAATTAAATTATTTTTATAAGATTTATGAATATATAGATTTATAAAATTGCTTTTATTATTTTAATATTTATTATTAAAATTATTTTTCATAAAATTTAAGATTTTTTTATTATTTAAAAAAAATTATGAAAAATAATTGAATTTATGAAAAAATATAAATAAAAATTTTAACTTTTCACGAAAAAATAAAATCTTTTGCTAACAAAGTAAAATTTATTTTAATAAAGTAACCATAGAAAGCATCTTAGGTCACATTCTAACACTTTATTTATCTATTAGCCTATGATATGATGCATTTAGTTATTTAAGTTTTTATAATTTAAAAATGATTTTATGGATTGTGACTTTAATATTCAAATTTTAAATTTAAAGATTTATTTTTTAATGCTACAATATATTTTCTAAAAGTTTCTAAAAATATTTTGCTCTTATATATAGTACAATTAGAGGAACATAACTTTAATCTTTCTATCTCTTTTTTTTTTCCTCATTTTTTCAAACAGACAGAAGAAAATTAATTCTTTTCTCCCTTTCTAATTTTCATATAATTTTCCATCCCATTTTATTTTCTTATTTTTTTGAGTTTATTCTATGATAAAAAAAGTTTATGAATTAATATTATTTACAAAATTAATTAGCAATGCATGCTACTATTGCATGCACACTCATACTATATGCACAATATCTATACATGTTGAAAAACAATATGATATTGATAATGTACTAGACAAGCAACAATTCAGATTAACAATGAAGAATTCACAAGATGAATTGAACAACAGAAGAAGAAGAAGAATTGAAGGAATAGAAGGAAGAAGAAAGAAGAAGGAGAAAATTCTAGAAAGAAATTCATTAAAGAGAGAATAACAATGTATTGTATTAGCTTAGCTTGATCATTGTACATTGCATTCATTTATATATACACAGCTTAGCTCGTGAGAGAGCTTTACATTTTGCAATTACAATAGTTTTCTCTCACTTATTTTCTCTCTCCTCTAACTAACTTGTTAATTATACATTTGAGTTTTATTGACTTAACACACTACTAATAGAATCAATAGTGTTGTACTCAGCTGTTGAAATGCTCATGTTATTACACTTACAACTACATCATCTATTGCTATTGCTGTGCTTAGTTGAGCTCAAATTAGTGCAACTGCATCTGCAACACTAGTACACTATCATCCCCCCTCAGAATGATGGGGAGAAGCCATTAAGTTGGCTTTAAAAAGATTGTGCTTTGGAGAACATAAGGTCTTGGTAAACTAATCTGCAAGTTGTTCATTAGTATGAACATAGTGTAGAGTAATAGCCCTTTATTTGACTTTTTCCCTTATAAAATGGACATCATCTTCTATATGCCTGAGTTTAGATTTGTGTACAGGATTTGTAGTAAGAACTAAGGCTCAAATATTATCACAGTAAAGAGACGGTACCTCTGGTAGTTACAATTTTAAATCTTGAAATAAATGAGTAAGCCTTTGCAATTCAAAAGTTGTATTAGTTAAGGCTCTATATTTTGCCTATGTATTGGACCTAGATAAATAATTTTGTTTCTTGCTACGCCAAGAAATAGGGGTATGATTCAAAAGAATAACAAATCATAGGGTAGATCTTCTATCATTGGGATCACCTGCCCAATCTGCATCACTAAAGGCTTAGAGGGATAACTTGCAGTTAGTAGTTGCCTTAGGAAATGACACACCAATATGTAAAGAACCTTTAATGTATCTTAAGATTCTTTTGGCAGCTATAAAATAATGAAGAGAATGCCTTTGCATAAATGGATGTATTGTATTCACACTAAAAGTGATATCAGGTCTGGTAAAAGTGAGATATTGTAGGCAACCAACTATACTTCTGAATACATGAGCCTCATCTTCTGTTAGAAAGGGTTCTTCATCTTTCAAGAGTTTAACACCTAATTGCCCTAGAGTAACATTCACATTATAGTCTTTCATAGCAGTTTTATGAAGTAAATTAGTAGCATACTTAGATTGATTTGAGAAAATATCTCTATTAGGAAGATATTGTAGTTCCAATCCCAAAAAATAATGTAACTTCCCAATATTAGTTATTTCAAACTCTTTCTGTAGAGCAACTTAAATAGTGGTAATAAACTCTTCACAGCTTCCTATGAGGATGATATCATTCGCATATAGAAGTAAATACACTACAGAATCACCTTGTGAGTAAATGAACAAATTAAGATCAGTAGAAGAAGGAAGAAACCCCAAAGTAGGCAAAAAAAAGTAGTGAACCTTTCATTCCAAGCCCTTAGAGCCTATTTAAGACCATATAATGATTTTTGAAGTTTACACATATAGTCTGGATGATTAACATCCTCAAATCCTCCTAGTTATGCCATATAAACCTTTTCTTTTAAGAATCCATGCAGAAATGCACTCTTTACATCCATCTGATGTCACTGCCAGCCAAAATAAGTTGCTAAAGCAACTATTAATCTCATTGTTGTATATCTAACAACTGGTGAGAATGTCTCATCATAATCAATTTCTTAAGAAATACCCTTAGTCACTAACCTTGCTTTATGCCAAGCTACTGTGCCATTAACATGTCTTTTTATTTTAAAAATTCATTTATAGCTAACAATGTTCTTATTTGTTGGTAAAGGAACTAAAGACCATGTGTTATAAGCATTCAAGGCATCTATCTCAACCTATATTTCAACCTTCTAGTGAGGTTGTTTAAGAGCAGCATTATATGAAAAAGGTTCTTTATCTATATCAGGTTTAGTTTTAGCAAGAAGAGTTGACAATAAGGCTTTCTTTTTGCTTATGCTTCTCTTAGATCTGGTAACCATAAAATGAGTATTCAATGGATTTGGTATAACACTAAGAACTAGTGATAACACATTAGATTGAGAAACATGTTTGGACTTAACAGGGTTAGAGGAAACATTATTTATTGGTGTGGATTCTAGTATAGGACATTATTCTGGTATAACTATAATATCTAAATGAGAAACAAAGGAGGAATTTGGCTCTTCTGTGACCTCCACACTAAAATTGATAAAATTTTCATTTAAAGTATCTAAAAATGTTGCATCACAGTCACTAGTAATTAGATAAAGTGAAGATGAGGGTAAAGTAGGAGAAACAGGAGATGATTGGCTATGTGACATAGTGGAATCAGGAAGAGTTGGTAAACTAAATAAATGTTGAGCTAAGATTAAAGGATTATAAGACTGTCTAGTTATAAGAAATGATTTAATAAGAGGAACATTAAAAGAGGAATGAGATTGAGAAGCATAAGGAAACAACTGTTCATTAAAATGGACATGTCTGGAAATAACAAATTTCTTGGTATCAGAATTATAACAAATAAATCTCTTATAACCAAGTGCAAACCCCCAGAAACACATATCTATCTGTCTTAGCTTGCAGCTTATTTTGATTATAGGAAGTTAAGAGAGGATAACATGCACAACCAAAGATCCTAACAAAGGACAAGTCAGGAGACTTATGAAAAAGCATATTAATTAGGGACTGCATATTTAAGACAGGTGAAGGAATTCTATTGATTAGATAAATGCTAAAAGCACAAGAATGGTATCGAAATTCAATTGGTAATTATGCCAATTGTAGAAGAGTTACTAGTGTCTCTTTTATGTGTCTATTCTTCCTCTCAATAACCCCATTTTATTGAGGGGTATAGGGGCTGAACACTGATGAACAACACCATTTTTAGTTAGAAAACTACTAAAAGAAGAACTCATATACTCTCCACCTCCATCAGTTCTTAATGTCTTAATAGAACTGTGAAACTATGTCTGAACATAAGCAAGAAAAGATTTAAAAATACCAAAAAGTTCTGCTTTATTTTTATGAGGAAACATCCAAGTAAATCTTGTTCAATCATCAATGAAAAGAAAAAAAAATATCTATAACCTTATAAAGAATATGCAGGAGCTAGTCCCCACACATCTGAGTAAATTAAGTCAAAAGGAGACTATGCTCTAGTTGTAGATGAAGGAAAATGCAACTTTGTAAATTTTCCTACTAAACATGCTTCATATATTGCTTGCGGCATCATTAAATGGTATACTAATATTAAAATTTTATTGATAAATCTAGTAGAGGCATGCCCTAATCTTTTATGCCAAAGCAAATTTGAGCCATGTTTTCCAACATAAGCCTTCAAGCTTGACTTATCTTTATTATAAATTGTTTGAGAACTACATGTTGTAGAAACATAACCTATTGCAAAAGTCAGATTAATTGGAATAGGATAGAGACATGCTTTACTTAGACCCTAGTATAGTACCTTTCCCAACACCTTATCCTATATGATGCACTGAAATTCATCAAGAATAACTCTAACATTATTCTGGTTATATAATTAGTAGATAGACAATAAATTTGTAGCAAGTTTCGGGATAAGAAGAACATTAAACACTGCCAATGTGCCTAAAGTTGAATTACCAACATGAGTAATATCCAACAAGTGGCCATTACCTAATGTCACTATGTCTTTTATAGGAAAAGTAGTAATATCAGTCAAGAATTGAGCTTCTGAAGTCATATGTACATTAGCACCAGAATCAGCTAGCCATTTTAGAACTTTAGTTTTTGGAGTCTGAGAAAATGCTTTACAATTACTAGAATTGAAGTTAGTAGCAAAGTTCTGATAGTGAGGTGATGTGAGAATTATAGTCTTAGATGAATTAAAAAGTTGAGGCTAAACTGAAGTATGATGTCCTTAAATAACATTTCCTACTTATAAAGAAACAGTACTTTCAGTCATTAGTTTTGTAGCAAAATCAACATTACTATTCTGAGATGATACTTGAGCAGCCTGTTGCATCTTATTACTAGAAAACATTGAGCCTCTCTGATTAGGAAAGTCAATTAAATGAAAGCACTTATCTGCTGTGTGATTTTTCCTTCCATAAGTATTGGCATTAAATAGCATTATGAGATGCACTAGTAAATGTAGGAAAGGATGACAATTTTGCTCAATTCCTGGCACTGTGACTAGATTGCTGACACATTGTAGCTCCACCAGTATTCCTTCCCCCAGCTAGAAATGAACATGTACCACCAAACCTTCCTCTATTACTTGCATTACCTCTTCCTAGTGCATAAAAACCAATAAAAGAACTAGAATTGTATTCTTGCTCATAAGACCTATGAATGCTTATAGCAGAAGAATGACCACCAATGCTAAAAACATTAGAATCAGAAAAACTTTGCTTAGCATAAGTGTCAGATTTCTCAGTCATTGAATTCTTTGTTATCATAGCAGTAAGATGAGTGATAGGCACAAAATGTTCTTGTTCTAGGTCATACTCAATAGATTTTAGGAAATTTTTTAATGCAATCATAGAGCAGGCTAGTTGAGTTCTAATTACTATCTTAATAGCACTATAATCAAAAGGTATCCCCTCTAACACACTTACAATTACATCATGATCATCAAGTTATACTCCCACAGTAGCTAATGGATCTCTTGCATTTTTAATTTTCTCTAGATACACTTCAATAGAATTAGTACCTTTCTTGATCCTATGTAGACTAGCCTTCAATTGTAAGATGTTTTGCTTTTTTGAATTAGCAAATTTAGCCTTCAAATTGGCCCATATTTCTGCTACACAAGAACTCCTAACTACACACAACATTGCTCTATTGCTCAAGGTTTTCCCTATCATGTTTATAATAAACTTTCCACTTCACAAAAGCTGGAGATAACACCTTAGTGCCATATTCTACTATAAGAAACTGATCAGGACATTTCTTTGATCCATCAACATATTCATACAGACACAATCCTTTAAGGAAAGATTCCATCCTAAAAAACTAGGTTGCATAGCTTGTTTCATCCAACACAATATTAGGAATAAAAATTGGAGTACTTAGCATTCATCCACTAGAAACACCTGATCCACTTGAACTACCAGATTGTGAATTGATTTCTGCCATTTTAAAGAATTCTAATCACAAAATCAACTAGATCACATTATATAAAATTGCAATTATGTTTATCATAATAGATCTTCAATTCAACAACACTAATTCCTGAAACCACTGTTTAATAAGAAATTTTGATACAAAACAACAAAATCACTGCAATACTTCACTGAACAACACTAATTCTTTCACTTTATATTGATTATCAACAATAATATACTTTCAAAACATAAAATAAATAGAAAACAAAGTTACTTATCTTAATTCTCAATTTTTTATCCAAAACATTCAAATTAGAAATTTAATCACTGCAATTTTGACACAAAAAAACAAAATCACTGCAATACTTGACTGAACAACACTAATTCTTTCAATTTATACTGATTATCAATAATATTATATTTTCAAAATATAAACTAAACAGAAAACAAAATTGCTTATCTTTAATTCACAAATTTTGATCTAAAACATTCAGATCTGACTATGCCAGCAAGTTCTGATAGCACGATAATGTACCAGACAAGTAATATTTCAGTTTAACAGTGAAGAATTCATAGGATAAATTGAACAACAGAAGAAGAATAAGAACTAAAGAAGAACAAAAGGAAGAAGAAAGAAGAAGGAGAAAATACTAGAAAGAAATTCATTAGAGAGAGAATAACAGTGTATTGTATTAGCTTAGCTTGATCATTGTACATTACATTCATTTATATATACATAACTTAGGACGTGAGAGAGCTTTACATTTTATAGTTACAATAGTTTTCTCTCACTTTTTTGTCTCTCTCCTCTAACTAACTTGCCGATTGTACATTTGAGTTTTATTTACTTAATACACTACTAACAGAATTAGTAATGTTGTAATTAGCTGCTATAATGCTCAGGTTACTGCACTTGCACCTATATCATCTGATGCTACTGCTATGCTCTACTGAGCTCAAGTTACTGTAACTGCATCTGTAACACTAGTACACTATTAGATATGTTGCTATTTTTTAGCCACATTTTGAGTGGGATCAATTTTGTAAAAGTTGAAGGTTTTGGAAGTTTTGAGTTTTATGCCATAAGATTTATAAAATGATATATTGTATGCTCAAATGGAGGGCTAGTGAATGAGAAATCGTCTCACAAAGTTGCACATTTGAAATAGCAAAAGTGAATGAAATGGGAATTTGTACCACATTGGAAAAGTGAGTAAAAGTTATAGTGTATATATATAGGCTTCCATTTAAAGTAGATAACAAACCTTTGGGTAGAATCTCTCTCCACATGCGCAAAGGGTGCAAATTTTGACCATTCCAAGCCTAAAAATTCGACCTGTGTACGATCGGCCCAAAATCCATGGGCTTGGACCAGCCCAATTTTGCTCAATTCCTTTTTTGTTCTGGCTAGAAAAAGTGAACTAGAAATTTATTTCCTCATAGGTTGAGCCACGGACCGTGAGAGAGATTTCTCTAGCCAAAACTGTCAGTAACAAGGTGTAGTTACAGAATTAATTCTTCATTTAAAATTTTTAACTCCTGATTAATGAGCATATTTAAGAGTTGTCAAAATTTAAACTGTGGATTTAAATGTTTGTAACTCCAAATCCACCCCATGTCTATAAATGGGCAGTTATTCTATCATTTTGACACACAAAAAATCACACATACACTCACATTTTCTGTACTTGTTTTCTTTCTCTCAAACCATCTTTGATTATGTTTAAATGTTGTGAAAGTTCATTGTAATTCCTTGCTTTTGCTGAGCAAAGGAATTAGTTATCATTGTATCTTGGGAAATAGACACCAAACAATCTACAACTAAAAGAATAAATGGTGAATCTGTTTTAAGAAAATTAGATTTTCAGACCTCAAGTTTCCTTTTGCTCTATTTTTGTTTTCATATAATTGTTATTTTATGGTTAAACTAACAATTTCGTACATGAACTTTGAGGAGTTACGGTCATTGAATTTATCTTAATTCCTATTCTAATTTGCTTCTGTATTTTAATTATTTACTGTTATTGTTTGTTAAAAATAAGCTATTTAAATTTAGACATTTAATAAATAGAAATAAATAAGAGAAGGAGATTAATTTATTATCAACCATTGATATTTTTAGTAAATTACTATGTATTTAAAGGAATGAAATCTGTAGAAGAAAATGTAGAAGAAGAGAAAGGAAAAAAAGGAAAATAATTGTAGCAAGTTTATATAAAAGATTAATTTTTCTTTGTGTATTCTCTT
>CAOJBK011869028.1:0-11818 GCA_948294925.1 Codiaeum variegatum
GAACAACCAGAAGTCATATGATTCCTTCCTTGTTAATCCAAGTTAATGAATTCTATCTTGTAAATCACTTATCTTAACATAACACTGATTATGGCCACCACATGCTATATACCAACGCTTGATTAGCATCGGTATGTAAGCGGTAACAAACCATAGCCACCAATATGTTAGATAATATGTCACCTCAAGTCTAAGGATTATATGCACAATTACAATCTAGATTATCAAACATTGACTAGTGGATAAAATCCACGTGTTTATCATCTAATGTCACTGTTCGACTTACTCATATCATAGTATTCACATGTTGTCATGACATCACATGTCTGTAGTGTGAGACTCACTACCTCCCTACCAACAAGTATCTCATACTTGTCATGGATGACAACAAAGGTGACAGTCTCTCCGGATTAATGACGTTCCTACCAATAATCCTATGATCGTGAACTATCTTTAAAGTCTATGACAAAAATAATCTGTCTCCAAATTCTCAAACTCTGTGAGAATAGATTCTCTTACATAGAACTTAAGGAACATATATACGTAATACGATAAAATGAAAATGATCATTAATAAGAAAACATTATATTAAGCCATTAATGGATTCAGATTATAAGTATATACATAAAGTACATGCTCTAGGGCATATAACCCTAACACCTTGATCACTTCACAAGAGTCCTAGTCAATACTGATTTGGCTCAGCCTCTATAATATTTATTAATTCTTGATTATAATGGCTCTTTGATTGACATTGATAGTGCTTATGAGAATTTACCTCAGTTTTGTAAAACTTGTAATGCCATAGGCCATGGTCCTTCCTCCTGTAGACAATATAATCCTCTTGAGGATAAGAAGCCAGTTTAATTGAAAGAGGACCAGTAACCTCCATAAGCTATAGAACGTAAGCAATCCAGGGGAAGGTATTGTGAGGCCCTTCCTAGATTGGGCTGCCAACGCGCCTTTGGGTCTTTGGCCGAGGAAACAGACTGCGAGGGGTTAGATTATGCATGGCATCAATTTGATCAAGTCTCACTTTAGGTGAATTCCTTATGAGTTCATTAGGTGCAAAGTGTGTGAGTCGCCACTTAATTTTTAGAAAATCAATTTGTTTTCCAAGTAATTAAGAAACCAATTAAATCCATTTGAAAATTTTTTATATTTCCCAATTTCAAGAAAAGGCGAGCCTCGAACTAAAGGTAGATTTGGGAACTCATGATTGATAAAAACATGGCATACCATCATGGTGCATGAACAGAATAAAGAATACTTTGTATGATGCATGAATAGTTATATGGCATGAATGACAACAATAATATGAAAGTAGTAAAAGCGATAAAAAAAAAAAAAAGGTAAACATGGGTCCTTTCCCTAACCCAAAAGAGTTCTAGAGAAGGCACACATCCCCAAAAGTGGATCAGAAATAAAATAAAGCAAAATAAATACAATTATATAAAAATAATAAAAATGGATAAAGAGATCTCTTCTCCAGACTAAAAGGTCTAGGAAGGGCACACATTCCCCAAATAACAGATATTACACATAACAAAATAATATAAATGGTCTAATAATAATACAAATAATAAAAAAATAATAGAAAAAGAAAATTTTGGAAAATTGGAGTTGAAGCCTTAGAACGGGTTGGCAGCATATCCAGTTGAATGGGAATCAAAGAGCTAAAAGTTTTTAGTTATGAAAAAGGTTAACCAAATAAGCCATTAACCAATTTAGATTTTGATTAATAAAAAAAGGGCTTTAATTTAGAATCAAATAAAATATGTTATTGTTTGAACCAATTACCTTTGGCTTTCTGGATAGTTGTGAACATTTAATTTTGCACCTCTAGAATTTCGCTTACCTCAACCAGACTTAAAGGTTTGCAACATAATAGGGTCAAGGGGCAGCGTCATTAAATCTGGCTAGTCAATACGAGCCCAACGGTTCAAATCGGACTTCAAACGGACCTAGAAAACCCAAAAAATTGAATAGAATCAAACTGAACCAAACTAGAAAATTGGGCCTAGAAACTAGGCCTAAAACAACCATGTGTCTTGAAGCACGCGCATACATTTCTAGCCTCGTGCATTGATTGGCCCAAAAAGTGTTCATTTTGACCAAAATGCACACGTTTTACTTCAAGGTTTCTAGCACAAATCCCTTATTTTAGGAAAACTCAGATAGAAAGCAACATCAAGTGAGCTTCCCTCCTTGGGTCTGCTTTGCCGATAGTGAAATCATCCAACTCTGAGGTGTACCCTCTGATCCTTTCAGTTGGGATAATGAGGTCGCGTGTACCATTGGACCCATACGAATCTCTTTGATTCACATGTGGTTAGGTATATCGCACCTCTAGTCATTGGCAAACCATAAAACCACCAAACTCTTATGTAATGATTAGAGTTTACCCTAAGTCCCATGTACCCTAACAACTCTGAATATTACATGTCATCATGAAATATTTTTCATCTATGCATGCATGCATCACTACATCCTAAATACTAAAATTGGAATAAATGAGCCTGTTCTAAACAAAATCCAATCCCTTAAACACTTACCCTTTTTTTCATACATGCCTACCATTGGCTTGTCTTTCAAAAATATGATACCCTACTTTTTTCCTGTCCAAAAGGTCAACATGTCAAACACTAGAGAAAACACCACCATCAACCCTACTATTGATGCCACCGTCTCTGCACTTCCACCTGCTCCACTGGCTCCTCCTATTGATATTGCCGGAATGTTTGCTGAGATTATGTTAAAGACAGGATGACGCCCTAAAAATTCAATAAGAAGCCCTCTCAGCTCTGATGTAAGCCTAAGCAAAGACTATTCTGGATAAAGTGCAAGCCATGATAACTGAAGTTGGGTCCATCCCACCAATCATCCTTCGACCTCTTCCAATTCTGGCAAGGAAGTTCTAGCTGAAGAAGTCATTATCCTATATCCATAATCGGGCCATGGAAACAACACTTAGCTACCCTTACTGTGGATCCTTTTTCTTAAAAGGGGTTGAAGATCATCCAATCCTCAAATCTATAGCTAAAAAGTGTAAGGAGATGGAGAAAACCTTGAAAGCCTTGAAGAAGAAAGAGAATGTTTTGGATGTGAAGACCCTAAGTCCTTTTCAAAATATAAGGCTACCCCCAAGTTTCAGATGTCGAGCTTTGAAAATTTTGATGGCACCTCCTACCCCAACATTCATCTAAGAATCTATGATGGGACCCTCAGTCCTTTAGGAGTGGAAGGCGAGGTCCTTGCTCAGCTCTCCCAATAGTCGCTCACTGGTACGGGTCTGAGTTAATTTATTTAACTAGATGACTCTAAGAAACTGACATAGGAGTTAATTTGTATTGAATTTGTAAAATAATATTCATATAATTAAGAAATCAATTTTAAGAAAAGATATCTTGAAACAACAAACCAATTTCCAAAAGAAACATTCTCTGTTTTTATTACTAGATGAAGGAAGAAAGCCTTCCAAATGGTAAACAAATCATCAGAATCTGAACATGTTGGCACCATTGTCAAGAACTTGTTATCCTTATACTGGGATAGAATGATAACACAATATCTGCTTGATTTCAAAGCATTTGTGAATGTTGGCACTTTTTTGGAAGATGGGGTTGAATCTGGCCTCATCAAGGATGAAATTCAAACCTCATTCTAATGTTTCAAGAAAACCAGTAATACTCAAAAGGAAGGTGGGGTTAATGCAATATCAGACCATAAACCTCTTCAGATACAATGAAGGGAATTCACCAACCTAAGGGGATTAACACTGAGCTATCTCCTGAAGTAATGTCTAGAAAGGGGTACCTTCGAACCACTGGAACCTAGGGCCATTCCAAATCCACTACCAAAAAACTTCAATATGAATGAGAGGTGTGAATACCACCAAGGTTCAGGCCATAAGACTAAAGATTGCAAAGTCCTTCATCATAAGATACAAGACCTCATTGATGTAAAAGATCTTTTGTTGCTCACTATAAACATTGGCATAAATCCCCTCTCGGAGCACAGTGTGAATGCAATCCTGAATGAAATTGAGGAAGGGAATTCAACTCACCTCATCACTAATGTTTTTCTTTTTAGCAATTAACACTACACCGGAGATGACCAATCTTCCTTAGAAAGGTCCATCTCTCCAAATTGTTCACTTTTCGACTGGCCAAACCTCCTTGGCAAGGTCAGTCCATAATGACTATTACTGTGTCATCATTAACCTTAGACACTTAGGAGATGAAATATATTCCATCACCAGAAGTGGCAGAATAACTCAAGCGCCTACTACTCCCGCATTTACAAACTGATCTATGCCTCAGAATAAAGGGACTCCTGAACCTGAAGAGGATCCCATACTCAAGAAACTCAAAAAACTCAAGCAAACATTTCCATATGGAATCTATATATGTCTTCTTACCCTCACCGCCAAGCTCTTTGCAAGGCATTGAGCCAATTTCAGACATCACTCCTAAGACACTAGTCGCATCAATCACAAGCTCTACAAAAGCTGCATCCATCTCTTTCTCTGATAATAAGATATCGCCTGGGTGACCACATAATAATGCCCTATACATTACCATTATCATTAAAGAGAAGACTATTCTCATGATTCTGATAGATAGTGGTTCTGCCCTTAATGTCTACCCACTGAAAGTTACTTATTGATTAGGGTTAACTACTATTGATTTCACTCTTTCTGATAAAATTGTACGGGCATATAACAATTCAAAGAGGGAAGTCCTTGGGTGGTAACACTGACCATCACCATGGGCCCTACAACTTTTCAAGTTCCCTTCCAGATCTTCGATGTGTCATCGTGCTTAAACTTGGTCCTTGGGAGACCTTGGATACATTAGGCCAAAGATGTGCCATCTACTATACATCAAAGGGTTAAATTTCCTTTGGAAAATGGCATAGTTACTATCAAAGTTGACACTTCTGGTAAATATGAAGTCCCAGACTCAATACCCATTATGGAAATCCAACATGAGTTATCAGTATATCCTTTATCTGGCTTCTTATTCCTACAATTCATTGAAGCTACTGGCAATGAAAAAGAAACAAACACCCTGGACTTTGACCCTTACTATAATCCCATGGTAGGAAACTTTTTGAAACACATGGCCTACTTCTCAAGCATGGGCCTTAGCAAAAACCAGCAGGGTGTGAAGTTTTTCAATGAGTACCCCACATCTATTCCACTTTTCAACTTGGGCTACAAACCTACTGATGACGAGATTGAAGAAGTAAAGGCCTAGACAAGAGAAAGATCTTTGATTGCTAGTAAAGACAGTGAATCTGACTATCCCCTAAGGCCATATTTTAAGGCCCTCAATGGCTACTTTGCTAAAGAAGGGGAGATAGTTCCTTATGGCTACTTTGCTAAAGAAGGGGAGATAGTTCCTTACTCTGCCTTCTTGAACCATGGATTTGCTTAATGATTGGTATCAGAATACCTAGTTTTGAGTTATTTTCTAATGGGAAACTGACCACTAAAGATTATCGGCCTTTGTACTTCCTAGAAAACGACTATGAAGAGAACATGGAAGTAGTTCTCTTTGGCAAGATAGTTATTCTCACTTATAAAGGAGGTGAAATCTGACCTCTCTACTCTGATTAAGCCTACTAAGGAAAACCTGAAGAACTTGTACTATGATGAGACCCCTTTTGAAGCTGCTAAGTTTGAGTTAGATACCAAGTCTGAGTCTGAAAGTGACACTGAGTCTGAATCATCATCTTCTTCAATGTCAGATACTAATGTAACAAGTCCATCAGGTTTTAATTATGAGTTTGATGTAACTGTGGACCTATCTCCAATTTTCATTAATAAGAATTCTAAATTTTCTTGTTATAAGCCTATCTCTTTATTTTCTTTTACTGTTCCAATTGATGAATCTAACCTCAATAAAAAAAGAAAATAAAATAAAAGATGCAGTTAAAGAGCCCATAAACACTAGCATTCATGGCATGCCTAACAACACATAAATTGCATCTGCATGCTCGAACAAATAGGACAATGAATGTATCATCAGAATATTCGAAGACTGCTTTGCTTGGCAACCCAGTGACATGATCGGGCTCGATCCAAGTATCGTCGTCCACATGATTCCAACATACCCAGATTGTAAGTCTATCAAACAAAAGCTCAGGTGCATGAAGCCATCATGGTCTATTCTAATCATGGAAGAAGTAGCTAAGTTGTTGTCTCATAACTTCATTGAGCTAATCTATTTTTTGTCATTGTTGGCGAATATTGTCCCAATACCAAGAAGAATGGAAAACTCAGAATGTGTGTGGATTACCGAGACTTAAATAAGGCTTTCCTTAAGGACGATTTTCCATTACCCCATATAGACCTCCTGGTTGAGGCACTAGTCGATTTAGAGATGGTTTTCTTAACCGATTAGGCCACGAGGTATAGTAAAATCCTAGTCCACCCTCCAGACAAAGAAAAGACAACTTTCATTGCTAAATAGGTCACTTATTGTTACAAAGTAATTCGATTAAGACTAAAGAATGCTGGAGCCACCTACTAGAGAACAAACACCATAATTTTCCATGACTTGATGCACAAAGAAGTGGAGGTTTACTAGATGCTACCTATGAGTTGCATCTACAAGCACGGAAGAAGTTCTTCCTTAGACTTTGATAGTACAATCTCAAGTTAAACCCAAACAAATGCATATTCGAAGCCTTATTTGAAGTGTTCCTTAGGTAAATGGTGAGTAAGAAAGGCATCAAAGTGGATCCATCCAAGTTTAAAGCCATTCTTGACACGCGGCCTCCGAAAATTGAAAAGGAGATAAGGGGCTTTCTAGGCCATCTTCAATACATTAGTCAGTTCATTAACCAGGTAGCAGACACTTGTGGATCGATATTCAACCTTCTTAAGAAAAAATCCCCCAAACAATGGACTGAGGAGTTCCAAAAAGCCTTTAAACAAATTAAGGAGTACCTTCTGAGTCCACCGGATCTATAATGTCCTGTGAGGCCCTGCCCAAATAGCCCACAAGATTGCCCCTTGAAAAGTGCGCCTATGGACCATATGGCCTGGAGGAAACCTTTCAGATTGCACTTTCAAAGGTTTCAGGGATTGGGGATCAGGTTCCCACATTTGTGCTCCGTTGGAGTGCACATCGTGTGTGAAGGGTTAGAGTCGCCACTTAATCTTTTAGAAAAAATTTCTTTTATTCTATGGTGATTAAGAAACCTTTTGATTTAACTCCATTTTTAGAAAAAGTTTAATTTTCTATCCAATTGAAAAAGCTGTTCTTTTTGGAACCAAAGGGGGTTCGGGATCTGAAAAACATTTTAATAAAAATAGTTTTGTACCATTTTAATTAAAATAATTTGACTTGAGAAATCATGTGATTTCAGTTAAAATAATTGTTTTTGTGTATGCATGAGCATTTATATCAAATGAATTGATGAGCATGCCAGTTATGCAAATGACATCCATAAAGCGGTAAAGACAATCGATTTTTCCAGGGGTCCTCTCTCTAGCCCACTTCGGGTTCTAGGGAAGGCACAACACCCCAAAGAAAGTAGTGAAAATTAATATAATGAAACTGATAAATCAGGGGATCTTCCCTCCAGTCTTATGATTTGGGAGGAGCACACATTCCCCAAATCTATACATCACATGAACAAACAAAACATAAATAGATTGTATAATAAAGAAACATCACAATAGAAAAAGCAGAAAATAATAATATTCAAATATATTGAAATAATATAAGGAAATAAATAAAATAAAGAAATAAAATAATGAAAAATAAAAGAAAAACTATTTTGGAGTTGAAGCCGTTTAAGGCGTACCGGCATATCCATTTGAATGGGAATCAAACCCTTTGCCTTTCTCCCTTCTCACAAAGGGGTTGTTATGGTAACAGTGGGGTGGTTTGGATGTTCAATAGCTAATTGATTTTATATTTATAAAATTAATTAACTGTATAGGCTATTAATCAATTCTGAACTTGATTAATGAAAATTGAGTTTTAATTGTGTGTGGTACCTAATAGATTTTAGGGTTTGGTTGATTTTAATTATGAAAATAATTTTTCATAAAATTGTCTTAAATTAGTGTTAAAGGGCTTAAACAAGTATTCTGATAAACATGCCTTAAGTCTAAATTAAAGGGCTTAATGCAGTTATAGAACTGAAGGTAAGTAATATATTATACTGTGTTTACCTTTTGTGTGGTTTGGCGATTAGTGGGTCTGGCAGTTTGATAAAGCTAGAGCGGGTCTTCATTATGTTCAAAGAGTATTGATTGAGTGACTGGACTGATGTGGGATAGACTAGATTGAGTGTTGATTGAATTGATTAATCATTTACAATGTTTGAAATCGGAGTGTCTGCATCTTTTGTAGTCTGAATATTGTGTTTTGGAGGCTCAGAATACAGTGTTTTGGAGGCTCAGAATGATGTAAAATTGTATAAACTTATGTCTATTTATTGTTTGTAAGAGTGCTCTGTAATATGGAAAAAGTTGGTTAAAAGGTCTACCCTGGGTTTTTTTTCTAGAGGCTCGAATTTATAGGGAATCATATCAGAAAACCCTAAAACTGATAGGCGCGTGGGTCACATACCCCACACATAGGCATGGGCCTTCACCCATGCGTGAAGGGCTTAACGCATGTATTGAAGGCTTCACACATGTGTGAAGTAGTTTAAGCATGAGCCAAGTCATTCAGCGCATGCAACTGTCGTTTTGGGCCTGGGTCTGTCCTGGGCCCAATTTTCTGAGTCTGGTTTGATCCAGTGAAATTCAGGTTTTTGGGCTTTCTATGCTAGTTTGAAGTCCGATTTGAGCCCAGTCAGGTCTGTCAGGCTCGTATTGATGGGCTGGATGCAATGGTGCCAAAATGAAGGTTCACAGCTTCCCCCTCATCTAAATTAGCTTTGAGCAAAAGGTGATTCTGATGATAGTGAACCCATAGGTGCCATGTGAGATTATGGATTTGTGTTGATGCCATATCAGTTTATGGGCTTGTGACAATGCTATGTCAGCTTCTTATGGTGGCGCTATGTTAGATTTTGGGCTTGTTGCCATATCAGATTATAGGCTTATGCCATGTCAGCTTTTGGGCTTACTGTGTGCTAAGTTGGGATTCCAGACATTTTGCAACTATCATGTGGATCTTGGTTATCATGCCATATGAACTTATAGGCTTATTTGATGTTGAGTTATGCCATGTGAGGCTCCATGCTCATCAAATTTTTAGTATTGACAGGCGGTTGTTGTTCCTTTTACGTTGGGGTGAAGACTCCTTTAGGAGGATGCCCCTAGATATGTGTTGGATGGTGCCAGTAATTGGAGGGAGATGTATACTGAGTATGGCCCAATGTGGGTCTTTATTTTATAAAAGCTTTAGTAAAACTTTGCTGACTGTTATGAAATTCCAGCTTTTCTTGAAATTTTGTTGCATTTTGTTCATGAAAAATCTATTTTTAATAAAAATAGTATTTTTGTGAGCTGCCCTCACAAACGATTCCATACTTCTGCTGCGTGATGCAAGATCCTGAACAAGGTTAAAAGAATCAACCTCAACCAATATAGGGTTTTGATGGTGCTTTAGGTTGTGAAGGCAGATTAGGTTCTTTTGAGTGATTGAGACTCAGTGGAACACATGTTTAAGCTTGTTTTTTATTTTGATGGATTTTTTATTTTAGAGCCTGATGTTGGGAAGGCTTTGTCAGTTGTTTGCTTCAACGAAAAGGCTTTTTAGGTCTAAATGACACAGAAGCTGATATGATGAACCTGTCTGCTATGGCTATAAAATTTAAGGGTTTAGAAAATGATGTTTGTTTGGGTGATTTGATGGAGGGCCTATGCTTTTGCTTGGTTTAATCAAATGGTCAAGGAGATGAGTGAATGGAGTAGCTGATACTCCATATGGGTGAAGGAAAGTTTGTGGTTGGGCTAGTTACTTAGGCTAAGATCCCATTTAATTTTGGTAGTGGTTGTTGCTCCATTGGAGATTTGATATTGTCTCTGTATTAGCTAACTCTACTTGGGGAAATAATCACTGACTGATTCCTTTGGTTGTATTTCATTCTCACTGGGGAGATTAAGGATCCCTTGAAATGTTGTTGCTTGAGAGATCCTCTGGGGATGAGATTGGCTCTGTTGGGGAATTATTATGTTTAATACATGTTTGAAGGTAAGTGACTTGTCAATTTTACCATGGGAGGTCTGCTGGGGATGTCTCTTTTGAAAGAGGGTGAATAATGCTTTTGATTTTTCAATGTTCCCTTTTTCGTGTTCCAAAAGGTGAATAAGAGTTCAATAAAAGTGATTATTTTAATTGAAAGCTCTAATTTTTGCCTAAGTAGCCCTTTCAGATGTTCAACTTAGCGAGCTACCTTGCTTGTTGCCTAGATCGCCTTTTTGGTTTTCAGTCTAGTAGGTTGTACCCTAATTTTTGCCTAAGCCTCCCACTTGGGTTTTAGCTTAATGGGTTTCATTCTTTTTTCAATTTTCTCTTTGTCATTCAATTATTTCTACATGTTTTTCAAAGAGTCTGAATGAGATGGAGTGTGAAAGACATTGAATTTTATTATATGCTTTGGACAGTACCCAATAACGGTTGCCTATATATCTCCTTTCATTGATTTTGAAAACTTGAATTCAGAATATATATATTTTTGGAGAATCAGGTCCACGTAGTTCTTGTTATAGAAATGATGATGAAGATGTAAATGCAATGCTCAAACATTGTATTGCTTAAGTTGATCTAGTCTGGTTGGATGATTGAACTCATTATCGTTGATGTTCATTATGATGACATCTCTGTGAGTCACAATCTTCTTGGTGATGAATGGATTACTTCAAAAAGTGTAAAATTTTCCTTTTGGATCCAATGTTGGTTTTCTCAATTTTTTGAGGATCAGGTCACCTTCATACAGGCTTCTATCTCTTGACCCTTTTGTTGATATGCCTTGCAAGTTTGAGTTACTAGTTTTGAACTCGATGAAAGGCTTTCATAAGGAGGTTAAGTTGGTTGAAATAGTCCTACTTCCAGTCAACTTTTTTGATTTGGACTTCTCAAGGAACTTGATCTGATTGAGCTTCTAATGGGTAGGACTGTTTCCTTTTCAGTAAGTAGGGCATTGCCTTGGTGGCTGATTTGAATGAAGTTCTGTACCCAAGGAGGGTGTTTAGCAAGTGGAGATGCAAACTTTTATGACTAATTTTTTTATTTTTTAGAAAGCCTTATTGGTAGCTTCTTTAGCTCGTAAGGAGAATACTTGTGATATTGAAGGTGGTCATCTTTTAGAGGGTATGGGAACACCATACTTTGTGATGTTGTTTATCTTGATGAGTTGTGTATCCTTTTTTTGAGTTAAGGACTTTGGGAAGGTATAGATTCTACCCACTTTGTGAAGTGGTGATGGAAATCAGAGTGTGTGGTTGATTAGCTCAATGAAACCATGTGATGGTAACTATTTGGAAAACCTCCTCTCTGATTGGGAGCAACTATTCAAATTTTGTGTGCCTGAGTTTCTATTTGATAGGCTTGAAATCTAGATAAGTTGGGATCCGTACACAGTGATACTCGGATCGTGACTGGACTTCCTAGTAAAGCAACATTTGAACTCTTTGATGCTTGTCTTTGTACTAGACCTATTTGAGCATGAAAATGTAATGAATGTTTGTTTTAGAAATGTTAAAGGGAATATTTAATAGCATCAGTTATTTGATTTCATTTTTTGTCGATTCTGTTTTTCCAATTGATTAAACTTAGATTCACCAGTTGGAACACTAAAAGAGAAAAAAGAAACATGACACTAAAAACTTGTTCATTTTATT
>CAOJBK011869079.1:0-11344 GCA_948294925.1 Codiaeum variegatum
TTTAAGTAATACGAGTCGAAATCTAGGTAGATGCTTTAATCCATCGTTAGTTTCCAGATTTGATTTTCAATTTCTTTAGAATTTTGTTAAGTGCAAGTTCAATTTTTAAAGTTTTCATAGTTTAAAAATTAGTTCATAAATCCAACGATTATTGTGATCTAGATAATAGATTAGGAGATTGAGTTAGTGCTTTATTGATTAAACCAATGAATCCCTTAGGAGAACGATATTGAGACTTGTCGATTTTACTACTTGATACGACCAATTGCACTTGTGGGTGTTGCGGTCGGAGCACATCACCTTCCCCATTTTTTGGAAACTTTAATAGTTTTTTGTCCTCTACGAGATGGGTTAGTCCATTATATCCCCGTGCAGAACTAAAAATGGGACGAAAATTGGTATAGGGTCAGGAAATAGGCTTTTTCGGGCCATACAGGTTTTTGTATAATTTTCAAACCCATTCCTTTTTTGGTGAAACATGAATTGTATTTTATCCGCTACGCATTGGGCTAGTTTGTTGGGTCCCCATGGGGAACTAAAAATGGGATGAAAATTGGTATGGGCGAAATGGGCATTTTCGAGCCCCATAGACTTCTGTATGATTTTCGTGCCCGTCTCTTTTTCTGGAAGCTTCAATTGTTTTACGTGCTCTATACGATGGGTTAGCCCGTTAGGTCCCAATATAGAACTAAAAACGGGACGAAAATTGCTCCGGGGCTAGAAATGGGCATTTTCGGGCCTTATAGATTTCCATACGATTTTCATACCCATCTCATATTTTTGAGAAAATTGAATAGTTTTTTGTGCTCTATGGGATGGACTAGTTTGTTAGGTCCCTATGGGCAACTAAAATGGGATGAAAATCTATTTGGGGGCAGGAAATGGACATTTTTGGGCCTTGTAGATTTCCTACGATTTTCATACCTGACCTTTTTTTTTTGAAAACTTTAATAGTTTTTTATGCTCTACACGATGGGCTTGTCCGTTAGGTCCCCAAGAGGAACTAAAAATGGGATGAAAATTGGTTTGGAGGCAGAGAATGGACATTTTCGGGCCACATATATTTCTGTACGATTTTCGTACCTATCCCATTTGTTTTGGAAACTTGAATAGTTTTTTTGTACTCTATGGGATGGGTTAGTCCATTAGGTCCCCATTGGGAACTTAAAATGGGATAAAACTTGGTCCGAGGGTTGAAAATGGACATTTTTTAGCCCCATTGATTCCATGGGATTTTTGTACCAATCCAATTTTTTTTGGAAACTTGAATAGTTTTTTGTGCTCTTAAGGATGGGTTGGTCTGTTAGCTCCACATGGGGAACTAAAAATGGGATGAAAATGGGTCCAAGGGTAGGAAATTGGCTTTTTCGGGGCCCATAGATTTCTGTATGATTTTCGTACCTGTCCCTTTTTTTTTGGAAACTTGAATAGTCTTTTGTGCTCTACGAGATGGGCTAGTCTGTTAGTTCCCCTTGGGGAACTAAAAATGGGATGAACATTGGTCCAAGGATAGGAAATTGGCTTTTTTGGGCCCCATAGATTTCCATACGATTTTTAAACCCGTCCCATTTTTTTAAAATAAGTTGAATAGTTTTTCGTGCTCTATGCAATGGACTAGTCAATTAGGTCCCCTTGGGGAACTAAAAATGGGACGAAAATTGGTCCAGAGATAGGAAATGCGCATTTTCAGGCCCTATAGATTTCTGTACGATTTACTTACACGACCCTTTTTTTTGAAACTTGAATAGTTTTCGGTGCTCTATGGGATGGACTAGTCCGTTAGGTCCCCATGGGCAACTAAAAAGGGACAAAAATTGGTCTAGGGGGTAAGAAATAGGCATTTTTGGGCCCTATAGTTTTTTGAACGATTTTCATACTAGTCCCTTTTTTTTTGGAAACTTGAATAGGTTTTCATGTTCTATGTGATGGGTTAGTGTGTTAGGTCCTCTAAGGAACTTAAAATGGGACAAAAATTGGTCTAAGGGTTAGAAATATGCATTTTTAGCCTCATGATTTCCATATGATTTTCGTACTTGTCCCATTTTTTTTTAAAAAAAACTTGAATAGTTTTTCGTGCTCTACAGAATGGGCTAGTCCATTAATTCCCAATGGGGAACTAAAAATGGGACGAAAATTAGTCCAGGGGCAGGAAATTGGTTTTTTCGAGGCCCATAAATTTCAATACGATTTTCATACCCATCTCATTTTTTTGGAAGCTTGAATTGTTTTTCGTGCTTTATACGATGGGTTAGTCTGTTAGGTCCCCATAGGGAACTGAAAATGGGACAAAAATTGGTCCATGGTTGGGAATGGGCATTTTTTAGCCCTATAGATTTCCATATGATTTTCGTACCCGTCCCATTTATTTTTCAAACTTGAATAGTTTTTTGTACTCTACAGGTGGGGCTAGTCAGTTAAGTCCTAATGGGGAACTAGAAATGAGATGAAAGTTTATCTAGGGGTAGGAAATGAGCTTTTTCGTGCCCCAAATATTTGCAAACGATTTTCATACCTACCCCATTGTTTTTAAAAAAATTATAGTTTTTTATCCTTTACGGGATGAGTTAGTCCATTAGGTCCTCATGGGGAACTAAAAATGGGACGAAAATTTGTCCAGGGGTAGGAAATAGGCTTTTTTGGGCCTCGTAGGTTTCTGTATGATTTTTAGACCCGTTCCATTTTTTTTTGAAACTTGAATTGTATTCCATGCTCTACGCAATGGGCTACTCTATTAGGTCCCCATGGGAAACTAAAAATTGGACAAATTTTGGTATGGACGAAATGGGCATTTTCGGGCCCCATAGACTTCCATACGATTTTCATACCTGTACCATTTCTTTTGGAAACTTGAATAGCTTTTCATGCTATACGCGATGGGCTAGTCTATAAGGTTCCCATGGGGAACTAAAAATGGGATGAAAATTGGTTCGGAGGCAAGAAATGGGAATTTAAGGGCCTATAGATTTTCGTAGCCGTCCCCTTTTTTTTTTGGGAAACTTGAATAGTTTTTCGTACTTTAATGTGATAAGTTAGTGCGTTAGGTCCCCATGGGGAACATAAAATGGGACAAAATTTGGTCCAGGGGTTAGAAATGTGCATTTTCGGGATCCATAGATTTTCATACAATTTTCGTACCTATCCTATTTTTTTTTAGAAACTTGAATAGTTTTTTGCATTGTACAAGATGCGCTAGTCCGTTAGTTCCCCATGGGGAACTAAAAATGGGACAAAATTTGGTCCAAGGGCAGGAAATTGACATTTTCGAAACCTATAGATTTCCGTACGCTTTTCGTACTAGTCCCCTTTTTTTTGGAAACTTGAATACTTTTTCGAGCTCTATATATTTCCATACAATTTTTGTACTCATCCAATTTTTTTGGAAACTTAAATAGTTTTTTGTGCTCTACGGGATGTGCTAGTCAGTTAGGTCCCAATGAGGAACTAGAAATGGGAAGAAAGTTTTTCCACGGGTAGGAAAAGGGGTTTTCGTGCCCTATAGATTTTTATGCCTTCCCCATTTTGTTTTGGAAACTTTAAGAGTTTTATTTCCTCGACGAGATGGGTTAGCCTATTCACTCCCTATGAGGAACTAAAAACGGGATGAAAATTGGTCTAGGGTGAGGAAATAGGCTTTTTTGGGCCCTATAGGTTTTTGTATGATTTTTAGACCTGTCCCTTTTTTTTAAAAAACTTGAATTGTATTTTGTGCGCTACGCATTGGGCTAGTCTATTAGGCTCCCATGGGGAACTAAAAATGGGACGAAAATTGGTATGGACAAAATAGGCATTTTCGATCCCCATAGACTTCCGTACGATTTTCGTACTTGCCCCTTTTTCTTGAAACTTGAATATTTTTTTGTGCTCTATGTGATGGGTTAGCCTGTTAGGTCCCCATGTGGAACTAAAAATGGGACGAAAATAGGTCTGGTGCTGGAACTGGGCATTTTCGGGCCTTATAGATTTCCATATGATTTTTATACCCGTCCCATTTTTTTGAGAAAATTGAATAGTTTTTCGTGCTCTATGGGATGGACTAGTCTGTTAGGTCCCCATGGGCAACTAAAATGGGACAAAAATCTATCTAGGGGCAGGAAATAGGCATTTTCAGGCCCCATAGATTTCCTACGATTTTTGTACCCGTCCCTTTTTTTTTGAAACTTTAATTGTTTTTCGTGCTCTACATGATGTGCTAGTTCGTTAGGTCCCCATGGGAACTAAAAATGGGATGAAATTTGGTCTAAAGGCATAGAATGAACATTTTCGGGGTCACATAGATTTTTGTACGATTTTCGTACCCGACCCATTATTTTTGGAAACTTGAATAGTTTTTTGTACTCTATGCGATGGGTTAGTCTGTTAGGTCCCCATCGGGAACTTAAAATAGGTTAAAACTTGGTCTGAGGATTAGAAATGGGCATTTTCGGGCCCCATTGATTTCCATATGATTTTCGTACCTGTCCAATTTTGTTTGGAAACTTGAATAGTTTTTTGTGCTCTACAGATGGGCTAGTCTTTTAGTTCCCCATAGGGAACTAAAACTGGGATGAAAGTTCAAGGGCAAGAAATTGGCATTTTCGAGCCTCATAGATTTCCGTACAATTTTCGTACCCATCCCTTTTATTTTGGAAACTTGAATAGTTTTCCAGGCTCTACGAGATGGGATAGTCCGTTAGTTCCCCATAGGGAACTAAAAATGGGACGGAAATTGGTTTAAAGGCAGGAAATTGGCTTTTTCAGGCCCTATAGATTTCCATACAATTTTCAAACCCATCCTAATTTTTTTGAAAACTTGAATAGTTTTTCGTGCTCTACGCAATGGGCTAGCCAGTTAGGTCCCCTTGGGGAACTAAAAATGGGACGAAAATTGGTCCATAGGTAGGAAATGGGCATTTCAGGCCCTATAGATTTCTGTACGATTTATGTACTCGTTCCCTTTTTTTTTTGGAAACTTGAATAGCTTTTCATGCTCTATGGGACAAACTAGTTCGTTAGGTCCCCATGGACAACTAAAAAGGGACGAAAATTGGTACAGGAGCATGAAATGGGCATTTTCAGGCCCAATAGTTTTATGTACGACTTTCATACCTGTCCCATTTTTTTTTTGGAAACTTTAATAGATTTTCATGCTCTATGCAATAGGTTAGTGCATTAGGTCCCTATGGGGAACTTAAAATGGGACAAAATTTGGTCCGGGTTTGGAAATGTGCATTTTCAGGCCCCATGATTTGCATATGATTTTCGCACCTGTCCCATTTTTTTTGGAAACTTGAATAGTTTTTTGTGTTCTATGGGATGGGCTAGTCCATTAATTCCCCATGGGAAATTAAAAATGGGGCAAAAATTAATCTTGGGGTAGGAAATTGGCTTTTTTGAGCTCCATAGATTTTCGTATGATTTTCATACCCATCTCATTTTTTTTGGAAACTTGAATAGTTTTTTGTGCTCTATGGGATGGGCTAGTCAGTTCGGTCCCAATGGGGAACTAGAAATGGGACTAAAGTTTTTCTAGGGGTAGGAAATGAGCTTTTTCGTGCCCCATAGATTTTCGTATGATTTTCGTGCCTGCCTCATTTTTTTTGGAAACTTTAATAGTTTTTTTTGTCCTCTACAAGATGGGCTAGTCTGTTAGGTCTTCATGGGGAACTAAAATGGGACGAAATTTTGTCCAGGGGCGGGAAATAGTCTTTTTCGGGTCCCATAGGTTTCTGTATGATTGTTAGACTTGTGCCATTTTTTATTTGAAACTTGAATTGTATTTCTTGCTCCATGCAATGGGCTACTCTGTTAGGTCCCCATGGGGAACTAAAAATGGAACAAAAATTGGTATGGACAAAATGGGCATTTTTAGGCCCCATAGACTTCCATAAGATTTTTGTATCCGTCCCTTTTTCTAGAAAATTAAATAATTTTTCGTGTACTATGTGATGGGTTACTCCGTTAGGTCCTCATGTGGAACTAAAAATGGGACGGAAATTGGTTTGTGGCTGGAAATGGACATTTTCGGGTCTTATAGATTTTCATACGATTTTCATACCCGTCCTATTTTTTTTGGAAAAATTGAATAGTTTTTCGTACCCTATAGGATGGATTAGTCTGTTAGGTCCTTATGGGCTACTAAAATGGGACGAAAATCTGTCCAGGGGTAGGAAATGGGCCTTTTCGGGCCCCATAGATTTCCTACCATTTTTGCACACATCCCTTTTTTTTTGGAAACTTTAATAGTTTTTTGTGCTCTACGCTATGGGCTAGTTCGTTAGGTCCCCATGGGGAACTAAAAATGGGACAAAATTTGAACTGGAGGTAGAGAATGGGCATTTTTAGGCCCCATAGATTTTCATACGATTTTCGTTCCTGTACCATTTTTTTTGGAAATTTGAATAGTTTTTCGTGCTCATGCGATGGGTTAGTCTGTTGGGTCCCCATGGGGAACTTAAAATGGGGCAATACTTGGTTCGAGGGTTGGAAATGGGCATTTTCAAGCCCCATTTAATTATTACGGACCCCTACAACATTAACTTGAAATTCCCAATAGCCAATTCAGTCTCAACCTCTATGAAAGGCTAGAAATCAGATTGCTTAGAAAGATCATCAAAGATTTAGAATAAAGAAAACTCGTTTTTGAATTCTAGATTCAAAACACTCCACAAGAAGATGATCTATCTACTTGAATGTTCCTTAAACGTGTGTTCTACTCAAGAACACAAAGACAAAAGCAAATAGCCTTTTGGTTATAATTCATCAATCATCATAATCTAAACAGAAATTCGTTTTAGGCCTTTATATAGCCTTTACAAGACCTTAAAATGCATAATCTATAATAAACAAACTCAACTTATGGGTTGTTACATAAACAAGTTTGGATAGCCCATTATCAAAGGTATTAAACTCATTGGCTTTTAAATTAACATGTTTTGGAAACCCATTATGAAAACTTTTAACACGTATATTATAACTACAAACAAACTTAAGTAAGCTAATTATGAATTTAGACTTGAATTAAGTTATAGTGAACTTGGGATGCTCTTGTTTCAAAGCCTTGGTGTCCTTGCAACCCATTACAAGCCAAATCTACAAAATCTTATAGATGACAAATTAAAGCTTATTGAATCTTCTTGGCCCATGATCTGGTTATAGGTCCTTGAGGAAGAATAATTGGATTAAAAATCTCCTGAATTTTATCCTTACTTCTTTGGTCATGCTCATCCCTTTAGTGTGTAGGTTGTTCCATAATAATAAATTCAAGATAAAAGTTTGAAATTTTACTATGTTAGATGTTTGATAGACACATGTATAATGAACTTCTATATTTTTCTATCATATTATTTGTAGATGCATTTATATAAATATTTATTGCTTCTTTTTTTTTTTTGCACATATTTGTCAATGAAAATTCATATTAAAGTGTTATTTATAATATATGTATAAGTATAAAATTATCAAGAAACTAAATGTTATGTAATCAAAAGCTAGAATAAACTATATACATAATGATTACTGAAAAATAAAAAAAATAAGGAGATTAAATATAAAATTAAAAAAAAAATCAAATAGATAAGTATCCAAAATGTACCTATATATTTGTCAATTATTTTGTTATGTATATTCTTCACAACAAAATATAATTTAAAATTATAAGAAATAAGTTTTTTTTATGCATGCTCTATTCTTCTTCATTCACCATTATATAAGTACCAAAAAAAAATTTCTAGATGATAATATGAATAATTTATTGACTTTTATAATTAAATTATTACAAATAGTATAAGCCTTTCCTACTTAAAGTTTAATCACTCTATGGCATCTTTATGTATTAAAGCTACAAATTTTATGCCATAAAAAGTTATTAAAAATTGATAAAATAATAAATTTAATAACAAAAATATATTATAACTTTAGTAAAGCATAATAAATAATAATAACTTTGATATAGATCAAAATTAATCTATTTAATAGAGTTTCATTTTTGCGGATTAATTTTATGTAACTTGCATGTAGAAACATAACTTTTATTTTCCATTCTATTTGAGATTTAAGAGTGTCTATTATTTTATTATTAAAATCCAAATTATTTATTATGATTAAATTTAAAATTTAGTAATAAGTAAAAGGTTAAAAAAAACTATCAATAACAAATAAATCTAATGAGAGTAATAAAATATGATAGTTAGAAATATATTCTATTTACATATTTATATAGAGTTTTTTTTTAATGAAATTTTAGTTGGAGAAAGAAATATATATTAATTTTAATTAAGAATTATGTTGTCTTTAAACCTTTAACTCCAAATAAAATACACCTTACAAAACTTCGAAAATTTTATATTTATTTTTTTTTAATTTTTATATATTAGATTTAAATTCTTTTAGAATTAAAGAATGATGAATTGTAAATAAAATTGATTCCTTATTAATCTAAATTTTCTAAATAAAACTTAATTTAATTTCCAAACCAATGATACTATTTGATTTTTAAAGTAACTATGTTAATAACATCTTTGGATTGACCTACATAATTATTATAAATTCATATTATTAATTTTATTTTAGTAAATTCATCAATGGTATATTAAAGTAAATTGTACTTATATAATACATAACTAATTTATTATTATAGATATAATTTATTATTATAACTCTCCCCTAAAATTTTCTAGAGGTATAAAACTCTCCTCAAATGTTTACATGATTGTTATTACAGAATGTGCAACTTATTTTTTATCTGAAGTAATAGATTTGGAGATGATTAATTAAGAGAATTTTCTATTCTTGAAGTTTGTAATCTACTTGGAAAAAAAAAGATTTTAATATTTTACCATTCTAACTTTTCAATTTTTTCAAAAAAAAAATTCATTCTTAAACAAAATCTAAAACAAAAAAAAATTGTCACCTTTCTTTTATTACATCTCTAAGTTGTTCACATGTATATATAGAATCTCTAAATTATTGTTTTAATTGAATTTAGAATATAATTTAATTTTATAATTTCACAATGTAAAAATAATTTTAGTACCATTGATATAATTTTTGTTTATTTTTAAATGAAAATAAATTTAATCTCTAGCTTTTTCTTAATTTAGAATTCACTATAATAATTTTGGTTAGAAATAGTAATAGAATATGGGCTTCACAATTATTTTGCATGATTTGGAATTCAATACGAAAAAGAGTAACTATACAAATAATATAATATTCTCTGTACACATTAAACTAAATTTCAGTTAAATTTAAATTATATTATACTTCTTATTATTTAAAAATAATTTAATTATGATAATTACTAAATTAACCTTATTATTTAAAAAATAGTGAAGATATTTTTGTAAATATAACTGTTATCTTCTTCCATACTTTTATATATAGTATAGATAGATTATTATCATCCTCAATAAAACAATACACTTCCTTATGTGTTATCTTTTTAATTGTTTAAAATTTCCTAAAGTAATGATTATAGTATTTATCATAAATAAAAATCATGTAAAACTTAAAACCATAACAGTAATAAAAAATCAAATTTCACTTATTCTCAAATATTATTATTATCATTATTATATAATAAAATTATACACAAAATATCATATATAAAATACAAGCATACATAATAGTAGTTGTAATATAGTCATTTTAGTTTACTATGATAATAATTGAGAGTATAACAAAATTTTCAAATAAAATCAATTTAAAATTTTAAATAATTATGACAATAAATCCAATTTCACTATAAAATCTACTTTAAAAAAACTCTTCAAATTCAAAATTCTCGTTTAAAATTTCAAACTCTCAGATACATTTTTTTCCTCGAATGCAAAATGGAAAATTTCAATACTACTGAACGAATTTAATTTTATATTAAATCTGAAATGTCAATTCAAAATAATTCAAATATTTTCTTTTAAATAAAAATATTAAAATCAAATCGAATTTTTTTTTATAAATATCTTAATTTAGAAAATTAATTTCAAATAATTACAATAAAATCAATTTTTTTTTAAAAAAAATATTTTTCTACCAACTTAAAATCTCAAATTCGTTAATTTTAACGATTTCCTTGATAAATCTTTGTTTAATATTTCTAGTACCGAGTCGGGATATTACATTCTCCCCTCCTTATTAAAATTCATCATCGAATTTTCTAGATGGAAGTAAAAATCACATATAACTTTTTAGCATATTTAGAACATATCAAATCAAATTAACATACAAACCAGTATTCAAAATCAAATCAAATCAACATCGGAAACACAATTGCTAGCTCAATCGCTTTTGGAGATTCGAACACCTCTATTCATCGTAATGCCTCGATATGCTTATCTGTACCGCATAGATTGTCCAAAGTACTGATATCTATTTCAGGCAAAATCAAATCAAAACCATTGCCTTTTTTTTTTTGTTTTGTAACCCACAATACCATTCCTTAACCATATTCTAAGAGCATACTCTATACAAGAATATAATGATGATTCATGATATGTGATATGTAACACGAGACTATGATGAAAGACTAATTTCATATAATATTGACAATCTAGACATAAGCACATGGTTCCAAAACAATTCTATAAAATCTATTTCAAAACTCAATTTAAAATCAATAATCAATTTAAATCAAAATATCTTATTTCAAAATATTAAAATCAAATCATTCAACCTTCAATAGATTTGAGTCCTCATGGATGATTCTTAGGAATAATTTTTGACCAGTTATTCATTCGCAAATTAAACAAGCTTGCCATTTTTTTTACTGTTTTGTCCACTCAGAAAGCTCGATCCTCTGTTGATGACATATCGAGGAATAATATGTGGTTCTTATGCATGTTGAATAAATTTCAAATAACTTCCACTTGATATATGCCTAGGATTCTAAAGAAATCAAGAAAATTTTTTAGTTTCAGTCACATAAAATTTTGTTTTCTTGAAGACTATGGTTTTTCATTAAACTTTGAACATAGTAGTTAGGAAACCATTTAACATGTTTTTCACGACTAAGTTTTAAGGTGTTTAGTAACGATTGAGTGTCTCGTCTTTTCCTTGGCATAAGTCAGATTAGGAAACTAGAGTTAGTACTTGAGAATTCATTAAGTTTTCTTAGGGAATGGAATCAAACTGAAATAAAGTAAGCTCATGAGAAAAGTCAAAAAGAAAAAGAAAATAAAAATTGGGACTTTGAAAATTGTTTACATATTCCGCTGGTTTCTTGTTGTGCAAAGCAATATCTAAAAAGAATGAAACCATGAATAGTGCTAGTAGCCGGCTAAACAATTCTGTGACTAATTGAGTAACCGGGAGTCGGCACCACAAAGCGTTTACTTTCGCGTCAAAAGACTAGTGACGAGTTTAGCTAAGT
>CAOJBK011869110.1:0-13935 GCA_948294925.1 Codiaeum variegatum
CAAGTAAAGGAGTAAGAATCAAATATTCGAGTAACCAATGAGAGAATATTCAAGCTTCTTGAAGAGAATTAGACAACAAGATTTTGGAAAAAGTTAGGTATGTCTCAAACTAGAGGCTTCACATTTGGGGAGCTTAACGAAAGAGGGCGAGAGGTATTTTTGCTTCTAACCTTTCTTTGTTCAACGTGTGTTTTGCACACAATTGGTGAGATCGTCCATAGTTGAAGTTATGGGTCCTTTCATGGGTTTAGTCATTAGACAAAAAGTTTGATAAATGGCTAAACCATCTATGTCAAAAGAGTTTTGACATAGAATTGATTTTCAAAGTATTTGAAATTTCAAATGATTTTGCCAAAAGAGTTTTGACAAAATGATTTACTCAAACCCTAGGTTAGGGCAAAGTTTCAAAGAGTTTGAAATATTGCATAACCTAGTTTTGTTAAAATAGTTTTTACAAAGTTTAGTTTTCGAAAAAATTTTGAAAACCAAAATGTGAATCTCTTTCCCTTTAATATTACTTCCACTGAGCAGCTAGTCAATTTCACCCTTCATGTACATCTTAAACTTGCCTATAAAATACATAACCTTGAAGAAGACTCAACAAGTATATATTAGTTAAGTCAGACCCATTATTTAGAAATATCTTATATTTCATAGTTCTAACATATTCGTTATTATATAACCTTGAGAGAAACTCAACAAGTTAGCATGACAAAGAACATTGGTTATCTTGTTATAACAATAGAAGACAATTTCAATTATTATTGATGACTTAACATTTTAATGAGCGATTTCTCTTTCAATTATAATATTATGTATTAAATATACGAGCATGCCATAAAATAACATGGATGATTATGGACTATTTCTACACTAATTTCCTCAACCCAAGAAGGAAATTAGAAGGTCAAATCCTAGGTAATTTCTTCAAGTTTCATTTGGCACCATACTCCTTTGCTTCTTCTAATCTAAAACTATCTAAACTATTTTACATAAGAGAGAAAAATATCGATTTACATTAGAAAGGAGTTTAGATGAAAAGATAATTTTACAACCACAGAATAAAAGAGAAATGCAGGACTCAAAGGCCTTATTTATGAAAAATAAAATCATTCAAGCATTCATTCCAATCACATTGATCATAGTCCATAATCATCCATCATGGCATCAATCATCAATCATCAATCTTAAATAATATAGAAGAAAATTTTGTTTCTAAAAGTTATGAATCATTATATGTTATTATATGAATTTAAATTATAGTCAAACTAATAATCTAATTTCTCTATCCATTATCTTTTAACTCCTTAAATTACTCATCTAATCTAATTAGGATTATATCATTTAAAATTACAAACATAAAATTAAAAACGACCCAAAATAATTTTGGATCAAAACAACTATAATCATATTATTATTGCCTTGAATTTTTTTTTTAAAAAAAATATTTTAAATTAATATTTGAAAATCGATGTTGTCACTATAATCAGTAACCATATAAAATGCTTCTACAAAATAATGAAAGTTAAAATTTTGGGCGCTTAAAGCAAAAGCTAACCCAAATACAGTCTTGAAAGCCATCAAAATTCCTTGTCCATTTTGAACTTCATATAATTTCAAAAAAACATTTTTAAAATTAAATAATAATTATCAAATATTTATAAAAATTCAGCATAATTAATCTTTGAATAATTTAATAATTTTTACATCAAACCCTTATAATTTTTAATAATTAAAATTCATAACTAACAATAATCATGCCAATTAATTAAGTATGTCTCTGATATTATTGTAAGAAAAAAATCATGCATCTCACACACACATATATATATATATATATATAAAATATGAAATAATTTAAATTTTTATTTTTTTTATCATGAATTACATTAATTAATTAACATAATTTACATCTCATATATATATATATATGCCTCTAGGCCTTTTTTTTTTTTTGAAAGTATTAGTTATGTTAACCATAGGTATTATAAATTCTATATAAATTCTAGAAACCGAAACGCATTATACATATATACTATTAGGAATTCGTCAAAATATGTGTCCAGTGAAAAAAAAAAATTAATTTTTTTAGGATAATAATTAGAATCAATGTGATTTTTTTAAAAATTTTTTCCCTAAAAACATTAATTTTTTAGAAAATATTAATTAAATTTTATACATTAATTTTATTTAATATTTTTTATGAAAACAAATTTCAATTAATAAGTCAATATAAATATAATACTTTGGATAATAAAAAAATGGAAAAGTGACTAAAAGTATATCAACCTAGTTGGATATTTAGTGTGATTGTTAATTCTTGTGGTCCAATTTTTATTAAAAAAAAAAAAGTCAATATAAAAATTTATCAAGATTAAATTCTATGTATCGTTAAATTAAATTCGTTATTTGTATGGATTTAGCATTAGTATTTATATTAACTATAATATTTATATAGTTAATGTTAGTCCATTTGAATATTTTAATATAATTTAAATAGTCTAAAAATATTTAAATAGTTTCTGACTTCATCCCTCTATATATATATATATATATATATATATATATATATATATAATCGTCAAAACCAAACTTGGCCACACCAAACACAAGAAAGGTTAAAATCTATATTGATTCTAGTATTTAACTTAACTTTTCTAATTTGGAATATAATTTATAAAATTACAAAAATACTTATATTTTATAATATCTTAATTCAACTCCTAAAAAATATAAATATTTTCAATCAATTCCCTACTTGATTATTCATTTTATATATATCCTTTTGGATGTGACCTATTAAATTGACAATAAATATAAATTCTAATTCTAATTAAAATTAGAATTAGATAAATTAAAACTCTTTTAATTTTTCATTAATTTCACTAATTAATTAATCAATATTTGTAAATCAAAATTGGCATCTAATAATGTATCATGACCACCCAAAGAATATAGAATATCATGTAGTTATGATTATACATTTTATGAATGACTTGTCATGTAATAAATTATTTTATCATACTTATATTTCATATTGATAATGAGTATGGAATTGTGTCAACTCATAATAATCAATATTTTATTTCTTGATTCCAGAACTTGTAACTCGTTAAAAGAAAAATATTTAAAACTCTTTTTATAATATTTTTATTGACTACTCTGACCAGAGATTTTGGTGTTACCTTTTCCTACAAGAGTTTAATAAATATAACTCTCTTATTATTAAGAATGATAATTCTTTATTGATTATACACAATCTTCATATACTTTATATATCACCCAATGTCCATGATATGAGTAAACTATATTAGCAAATGATCATTAGAGTCAAAATACTATAATCTATGTATAAGATATCGTGATAATTCCAAGTCTAAGGAGACTTACATAAAGCCGCCATTAAGAGATAATAACAGTGACATTCAAATAGTTTTATCCATTCGTTATCTCTTAGTTGGGTCAATACAATACACTTATTCATTCTAACAATCATTCACATATTGGTCTAAGTGTCACCACACCATAGTCACGAGAATAACTACTACTTTCATAAAGTAACAATATAATATATGTTAGTATTTCTGCATTTATAATATCCAATCTTATTAATGTCATACCTAGTGATATTTAAAAATATAATCTATATAATGTAATAAGAATTTCATCATTAATTCATATGATTTCTTCTATACGATTAATATTTTATGGATTTTAACAATATAAAAAAATTAATTTAAAACTTATAGATAAAGAATACTCAAATAATATTTATTGAATTACATGAATAATATTATTATACCTGAAATTGATTCTCTCAAAAGAATAACACTTTGATTAGCCCTTCCGATACGCTTTAGTTTATTAACTACAACCTTTAAGCCAGTGCATGATTATAATTCCTTTTCATACTCATTGTACTATCTTTACAATTACCCGAACTATCCATCCTTCCCGTCATAAATCCCTACTACCTTGGATATCCCCACTATGTCTCAATTGCTAGCTTACTAATCTATACTACCATTATCATCACAATTTGCTTCCATATTGATGCATGATAACAAATTTTAGGTTTTCTACTACGTACTTTATCTCTTTCCAATCCACACACAATCAAATCATTAACTATTACTTATATTCAAACTAAATTTAAATTAATCCTACCACTTCCTTTACAATGTGCATATAACCACTGTATAATATATAAAAAGCAAAGTTCTTATACCTATTTTTCCTTCTCGTTTCTTTCACATCATTAGCACATTAATACATTTTATTCCATTTTCTAAGGCACTCAAACCCTTACACTTGTTCATTATAATAGATTGTCATCTATTGATACCCCCTGACCATTCAAACTCATTTTAAAAATATAAATTCCTATTATGCAATAGTCTATCATGCTACATCCATGCTTCCTATCAAACATTTATATTTTCCATTCATAAAACCCTTGTATATTTTGCTCTTACCTTCTTTTAAATCACCTTCACATACACCTATACAAACTAAATTTAACTTAACAAGTCTCTAACATCACCAACACTGCACAAATTGCCTAACTTTGCTATATGACTATCATATACAGTTCAATGGAAAACAATATGATTCAAACCTTAGGACTACGCTCTACTCAATTTACGACATTTGACATATCCTGAATTCTTCTCCACTTCACTTATCATACAATCCTATAACAACTTACACTTACAAAATCAGTTTGGCACACGCCTACAATCAACAAAATTTGACAATTTGACCGTCTGTTTGCGGCCTTTAAATTTGTTTATTGATCTTTTCAATGCCTCTATCCTTATCAAATTGATTGTACTATCTACCCCGTTATTCTGATTCTATATTCATACGTCCAACTACAATTCTACCTAGCTATAAACCTTAACAAAGTTTTTGTTCCATACTTCACCGTATTAACCATTAAACTTTATAGTTCCCCTCACCCCACGCCTCCTCCAATCACTACAATCCCAGCAATATCAATCCATGCTACTCCGCAGCTAATTTCTGTCCAACTCAATATTTACATGCACTTCACCAATTTGCCTTCTCAGTTCTTTGAATTTAACTTCAGTACTTACTTCTCCAAATACCACTATTTCAAACCATTACCTGAATTTCATATTTCCTCTTCCATATAACTCCAAGTTTCTACATTTAACTAATCTTTATATCTTGACTACTAACGTCATTTGTTAATATAACAATACACATACATTTTCATTATTATTTAAATAATGTCGTCTTCATTTCCAACTATTCATGTCTGTGCTACTCACTTTCATATGCAATTTAACTTTAGTATTGCATTATGTTTACTCCGTCTTTTGATAAAAGCATATACGCCTAAATACATACACCAATTTTTTAATTGTATGATGTGGAATCCACCACTTTGTTTATTCGCCGCTATACATATCAATTAGTAGCGGGCTGCATTACTAATCATTTTCGTTTATAGATATCAAAATGTGATTGTGGGACATTTTGTCAAGTGGATTTTACTTTTGCATCCTTCTAACAAACTACGGAGTCAATTTTCTTTGTTAGAGATTGTTAACGGTCATTAATTACCCGTTAATGGTCGTTAATGTCAAGATAGGTCTTTTGTACTTGGTGGGCATTAAGCTTGCTAATGGTCCTGATGAGCAATAGTCCCTTGACTGGCCGTTAATGACCTGAAGCTTTGTTTCTATTTGATTTTGTGTCAATGCCCAATGGGACGTAGTTTTACTAATGTAGGTTAGGCTTAGCTCAATAATTATCCTTTTGATCCCACAACTCAAATGTATAAAGCTTGAAGGTTGAAGCTTGTAGGATAATGGCGTCAACAATATTAACGACAGTTGCTCTTCAGAACTTAAAGATAATTTTATTCTCTTAACACTTTGGTTGCTATAGTACTACTCGATTGATAAAATCCATCTTAATTAGACCAAGTTTTAAAATTATCAAAACATTGAAAGGGACAGCACTTCCATTTTTCAAAATACATGTTTCACAGTGGCATTATCCCCCCCCCCATGCTGCTTTTCACAAATAGAACAGAGTGAAAAAGTTCTGGAAGGAGCGTAGTTACACTAATCTGACCAGATACAGTAGTACTTTGTCTGGTCTGAGATCTTTTCAGTTGGCTTCTGAAATTTCCAGTTACATAACCAGATGTAATTGTCATGGGAACTTTCCAATCCCACCTTTAACTAAATTGTTATTGAATCTAAATACAATAAAGCCCCAGGGTACATTCGAACTCCTAGCACAGAAAAAAAATAATAAAATCCAATAAAATTACACTTTGCTATAAATCAGTGACTCATAAAAGGTGATAACCAAGAAATTAGAAATCGAGGCATCTCACAGAAGTTCAATCATGTATCACCCCTCCAATCTGATTCATTATTATTTGCAAATATTCGATTGGTGAATGCAACAATTACCCGCAACAATTTATTGTATCCCTGTGTTTATTATTGTTGTGATGGGGTTAATGCATCCTGCAACTGTATCACTGCATCTTGCTGGTTCTTCATTGATCAAATGCGTCAATATACACGAGCTTTAGGTGGAAAGGATTCAACCTCATCGTCTAAAGTGTTCATGTGTACAGGCCTGTAATCAAGTTGCACCTTTTCATTCTCCCAATATCTGCAAATTGAGTGAGAAAAGTTAATCATAATTCCTAATATATATTATTGGCTGCATATCAAAAAAAAAAAACCCACCCTCTCCTGCATTATCAGCAGCTAACTTCTCCAAGCCCATCAATCACAGCCTCAACGCAATATACATTGTGAAATGGTTCTAAAATCAAATAATATTCCCACAAGATAAAAAACTACTGTCCAGAAGCAAATGGCAATAAAAACCAATGTTCATTACATCCTAAACTTGATTGACAGGTTGATAAGTAATTTCCAATTCCATCTTAAGTTATCATCTTCATTCGCTTGACATTCAAGAAACTTTTATAATACAGCTTGCAATATCAAAATTACAGTGGCACACCGGACAGACAATGCCCTAGCCCTAAGCCCAATACCTTTTTTGCAGACAACACATTCCATAGGTTCTTGCCCTTTTTTTTATTTGTCAAAACAGCACACTCATATCCTAAATATAGAAACCTACATTAGTGCAGTAGAAATAAGCCTTACCCCAAAGTGTGCTTCATCCAATTCTCATCATCTCTTTTCTGCAAAACCAAAGTGGCTTTAATTTACTACAAGGAATTGGCAAAAAAGAGAAATACGAATAAACAAAAATAGAACTAGACTCACAGTGAAGTCTTCACGGGCGTGAGCTCCTCTGCTCTCTTGCCGGGCCTCAGCAGAATGCATTGTGATACAAGCATTTATCAAAAGGTTTTCCAATTCTATAGTCTCTACCAAGTCAGAATTCCTGTCAAAGACATAAGCTCACTTGATGCACACCCAGAAGAAGAAATAAAAAAAAATAAGAATCAACAATTTCAACCCATACTACCATATTAAGCTGCGATCTTTCAGTTTAACATCATGAAAGCTCTCCCATGCCTTGCCAATCAGCTGACAGCCTGCAGTAGCAACAAAGGAGGAAGAACAGCCCAACAAGACAACACGGAAACAGTAACAGTCTGACTAAATAATGCACCATTCTATTCTTGCACCATTAGAGAACTACAGTAACATGGAGATTCATTGTAGCATTCATGCTCACTCAATGCAACCAAAAGGGGATGAGAGATTATAGCAAATCAAATAAAATAAAAATGACAAACATTTGCATAACTCACACAAACATCCACAAATTCCTAGGTTTTGGCATTGTAAGGCGAAACAAAATACATAAACCAAATTACCTTCTTCCAATGTTTCTTGTGTGCGGAACACGGCAGCATTATTTTGCATTATCCTCTGCATATTTAACCTAATATTGGAAGTTGGAACTGATCCATTCGAATTCCTCAGTTTGTCAAGCCAGGCAATGGTCTTCTCACCAGCATCCTTTTCCAAAGGCTTCTGTTTCTCCCCTGTAATTTTAAAATTTAAGTCATGTTCTAGAGCTCTTTTATTCAGATAGGATATTTGATATTCACACCGCATTAGCTGAAACCTGGTCTATAGATCTCAGCCACTCTGTTTGCACAAGCTCTACCAAAAACAACAATGTCAAGCAGAGAATTTGCACCAAGTCGATTAGCACCATGAACTGATGCACAGGCTGCCTCTCCAGCAGCCATTAATCCAGGGACTACAGCATCAGGATTGTTCCCTTTCACAGTAACTACCTGATGAAAAGCAAACAAATCAAGAAAATAAGGGCCGGAAAAAAGTAAGTTGCAGGTCTCTTATGCTTCATAAGAACAATTGTATTCTTCCATGTCAGGGAAAAAGAACTGTATTCACAGTTTTGAAAACTCTTCTCAAACTGTTAATGCTTAAGCAACAAAATGCTACTGCTGATGTGGGATTTTAAGCATATGGAATCCATATTAACTCACCTCTCCATGGTAATTTGTGGGAATGCCACCCATATTATAGTGCACAGTTGGTAATACGGGAATTGGTTCTTTTGTAACATCCACGCCAGCAAATATGGCAGCGGTTTCAGAAATACCAGGAAGCCTCTCTTGTAGTACATCTGGGGGCAAGTGATTTAAGTGCAAAAAGATATGGTCCTTCAAAGGTCCTGCCAATATCAACATAAAACTCACTTTAAATGCTAGAACCAGTGTTGATGAAACTCAACTTAACAAAGCATTAATCCCAAGTCAATTGGGGTCGACTATACGAATTCTCCTTCTCTACTCGGGACGATCGTAAACCATATTATCAGAAATATTTAAGAACTCATGATCATATTACCAGTGTTGATGCAAAATATAAGAAATTAGGCAGTAGCTAAACTAAAGAACAAGTTACAATAATTTTATCATATTATTCTTATAAGAGACTTCCTTATCACAATCGAATTATATCAAGGATCAACTTTAAGTGCTTATCTTTTCACTATGGTTATAGATGAATTGACAAAGGATATACAAGATAATATTCCTTATTGTATGATTTTTGTTGATGATATATTGCTCATAGATGGGACTCAGGTAAGAGCTCCGTGGAGAAAGATTGAAGCAAAAAGTTTCCAAATCAGTAGGAGAAAGATTGAACATATGCATGGTAAGTTAAGTGAAGGACACAGGAGGATGCATATGGGTGTGTGTTTAGGAGGAGCATCCATACCTAAAAGCATAAAGTTCAAATACTTGGGCTCTATCCTGCAAGAAAATGGAGGCTGTAAGAGAGATATTGCCCATCGGATCAAAGCGGGATGGATAAAATGAATGAGTGCTTCAGGCGTATTATATAATCGAAAGATTCCATATAAATTGAAAGGAAAATTTTATTGTACAGCAATAAAACCTGCTATGATGTACAAGAATCAGTGTTGGGTACAAGGCACTAGTGTAGCAAAAATAAAGATGCTAAGATAGATGTGTGGTCATACTAGAATTGATAGAGTCGAAATTGCTCCAATTAGAGACAAATTGAGAGAACGAAGACTCATGTGTCTTAGACGTCTAGATGCTCCGATTAAAAAATTAGAACATCTTAAATGTGACGAAAGAGTGGTAGGCGTAAACTCACTTCGAATAGAATTAACCAGCATGACTGTCCCGATTGGATGCGACGAATCCATATAGCCCTAATTAACTAAGATTAAGACTTTGTTGAATTGAATTGACTATTATTATATAAAACATAGTATTCATTAGAATAAAATGGAAAATAGCATAAATTTAATGGTGCTTATACATTATGATCTTGTTCTCTTCAACTGATTTTTGCTGAACTGAAATTATTTTTACTGATTAAAGTTGATTTTTATTGATTAAAATTAATTTTAAGGTTTTTTTGAACTTATTTTTATTAATTAAAACTAATTTTTACTCTTATTAAAACTGATTTTTACTGATTATTTATTTTTTTAAGTTGAAGAGAACAGGGTTTATTATAAAAAGGGGGAAAAAAAGACAATCTTAATCAAGGTCATCAATATTTTTTGCTATATATAATGCACTTTTAAAATATGGATTTATCAAAATGCTGATGGAACTATCAACCTAATTTATCGCTTCTTCATTTTGAAAAGAAAAAAAAATCTAAAGGGGTTTTAAATGAAGCAAAAATAAAATAATCAAGGTCATTACTATTTTTTTGCTATATATAACCAAAATGTTGATAGAAAAACTCAACCTAACTTATGCAATCACGAAAAAAGAAGATAAAATTTAGGAATTATTTTTATTGAATTTTTAGATTAGGAATTTTATTGATTTTTCTAATTAAATTTGTCATAGGTTCATTTAAATTAGGAGTTTAATTTATTTTAGTACTCTTTTCTGTGTTTCTTTAGATCTCTTCCTAAATAAGAATTTTAATTAGTATTAGATTCTTTTTCAGTCTAGGATTAGGATTTTATCCTCTAGAATAAATAAGGTTACTATGAATAAGTATTATTATTCTTCTCATTTCAGTTCAGAATTTTAAAGGAGATTTTTGTTAAACCCTAATTACTTGTTCCATTCACAAGCATCATCTGATCTTATCCCTAATTGGAGATTTAATTTCCCAAACCTTTTATCCTACATCAATTGGTATCCAAGCTTGCAACCTTGGATTCTTTTCAAACGCGAAAATCATCAACAGCTGGTCAAGTTAGAAGACAAGGTAGAGGTGGTTAACACCAACAAATAGAGTTGGCAGAGATGTGAAGGATGATTGAGGATTTGGCCTGGGCAATACACACACCTGGCAGCGTTAGAACCCTATGGAAGCCCGAATGGAAATAATACCAAAAGACGAATACAAAAAGCTCAAGATTTCGAAGAAGTTGAGGACGTGAATCATTTTCATGAAGGTGGACATGCATACCAAGCGACAAGAGGTGTATTGGGAGGCTGGTTACTGCACGCTCTTGATTGAATGGCGGAGGAATCAAAATTGAGATAGTTGATTTTCATAGAAAATTATATAAAGATGATTATTTTGAAGAATCAAACTAATTTTCGATGAATATGATGAGGCACTATAAAGAGTAACAAGAATTTAACATTAATCTAGCATATAGTGAGGCCTTAATGACAATGATTAACCATGAGGAAGAGACAAATCAATTGGTTGGTTGGAGTTCTAGAAATGGCAAAACTAGCAAAATCATTTAGTCATCTAGTGAAACATATAAAATTAAACATGGTGGAATGGATTTCATATATCACCAACCCTCAAAAAGAGACCACATGAGGAAACTTCAATATTTCATTAAAATTTAACAACCCTTCAAAGATTACAAGGAGTTTTGCCAAATAATCCACCACTTCTAAGGAGCATCAAACCTGTAATTGATTTAAAATTTCTATCGTTGATTCTTGAGCATTAAAAAACTCAAGGACGGATTTTTTCCAAGAAGGGGACAACAATGCACTTAAGGATAAAGAAGATAAAGTTTAAGAATTATTTTTTCAATTAGAAATTTTATTGGCTTTTCCTAATTGAATTTGTTATGGATTTATTTAAATTAGGAAGTTCAACTTATTTTAGTACCCTTTCCTATATTTATTTAGATTTCTTCCTAAATAAGAACTTTAATTAACTTTAAACTCCTTTTCAAACTACGAATAGGATTTTTTAAAGGTTCTATGATTATGTGTTATTATTTTTATTATTATTTCAGTTCAGAATTTTTATGGAGATTTTTGTTAAACCCTAATTACTTGTTTCAACAACAATCATTAATTTAGCCCTACATGTTGAAATTTAATTGCCCAAATTTGTTGTCCTGCATCAAATGGTTTTAAACAATAGAAAAAAATAAAGGAGTTTTAAATAAAAATGAGGTAAAATTTAATGTTACAATATTCGGAATTGCTACAATAGAAGACAAGCTGAGAAAGGGAGATTAAGATGGTTTGGACACGCGAGTCGTAGACTTTTAGATGCACCGGTTAGAAAATTAGAACATCTTAAAGTAAATGTGAACAAAAAGAGAAAATCTAGGCCTAAGCTTACTTGAAAAAAGTTATCCAACATAATCTAGAACCTTACATCTTTCTGATGATTTGGTCCAAGACCATCTCGAGTGGAAAAGGCAAACTCATAGAGCAAATCCCAATTAACTTGGAATTAACGCTTAGTTGAGTTAAGTTTAGCTGTCAGTTCTAATAGCAAACCAAGCACAATGCAATGGTAAATACAAGCAATTAATGATTTCCCCTCCTCGCGCTCAAAAAAGAAAAAAGGCTTATGATCCAATACAAGCCAATAAAGTGGCGTCATTTAATGGCCAAATTTATGTTAAGCTGGAGGCACAAATTTTTTAGGGATTTTACACAATTATCTAAAGGCAAGTCCTATTCATTTATTTATTTTTTGAGAAACATCGAATAACTTTTTACCTCCAAGTATCTTTGAAAATTGTAATATTTTTCTGCCATTAAAGAAGTCATAGTTAAAAGAAGATCAACATGTTTTGTAAATTTTTTTTTATGGATAAATTACTTTGATGTCCATGAGGTTCGGCACAATTGACATGTTAGTCATTCTAGTCCACTAAACCCACACTTGAACCCCATCTATCCATTTTTTTCTATTAACTATCTATAAAAACCAAAATAACCTTCATCAAGCATCAAATCTTCAATTTCTAACATCCAAAATTTGCAATCTAAAAAATCTCTTATTTTACACAAAATTAACAAATCAAATGCAGAAATGAAAATCTCACAATGAAAAATTTTTTTAAAAAAAAAAAAAAAAGAAAATTGGGAATCAAACTAAACAAGCTTATTGAATGAGGCTAGTTTGGAGAACGACTACATCAACTCCAACATGGATTGGTAAAAGTTTTGGATAAAAAAAAAATTAACAATGGCAGTAGATGAAACCAACGGTGACCCGTTTGGGAAAAAAAACATGAAATAATAAGCTTGAACATAATATAAAAAGAAACAAGGAAAACCCATTTGGAAAAAAAATGAAAAACAATAAAAAAAGCTTGATTTAAGAATTGATAAAGAGAAGGGGAAGGGGAGAGAGAGAGAGGAGGAAGGGGGTGTGTGGTAAAGCCAATCTGAAGGGTAGTTTAGAACTAGAATCCACAAAAAAAAACAATATATATATATATTCATTTTAACAGAATATTCTGTAATTTGTTGTGCAAGTATTTGCATGCCAAATACATTTTTCATTTAATAATCATATTCTCACTCTTATATTCAGCGTACCGAACAACACAAAAAGTGATATATTCCAATTGCATTCCTAGGGCAGGAGGCATAAAGTCAATATAAAGGGTAGTTTAAAAATAGAGTTAACAAAAAAAATAAATATTTTTTTATTCATTTTAACAGAATATTCTGGAATTTTGTTGTGCAAGTACTTGTATGCCAAACACATTTTTCATTTGATAATCTTATTCTCATTCTTATACTTGTATGCCAAACACATTTTTCATTCGATAATCTTATTCTCATTCTTATATTCAGAATACCAAACACCACAAAAAGTGATAATAATATTCCAATTGCATTCCTATTTAATTATTTCTAATCCCACTTCCACATACCTAGCTAGTAACAAAACATGCCCTAAAGGTAATTGTTATCCTTGAATGCTTCAGGACATGATATACCAAGAGAGATATCACACAATATCTTGAGACTTAAGACCATGTTTTAATCGATCTAAAACCAGAATACTGCTGAACCCCAAGCAAGGTCAGATCAAACAGACCATCAACACATGCTTTTGGAATATTACAAAAGAAATGTAGGAGTTAGTGAACACAGATCTGACTATTGAAGCAAAGTAATTACAGAAGCGCCTCCATAAAAAAAATAAATATATCTAATCATGGGGAAACAGGCATACCTACTCCACGACC
>CAOJBK011869206.1:0-10260 GCA_948294925.1 Codiaeum variegatum
TAAGATCCCCCTATGGATAATAGAGGGGAAAGAATTGTAGACCCACTAAATCAATATAGGACAAAGTTAGGATTAATCCACTAAGAATCATAGGTGACAAAAGGAGACTAATGAAGGAGTTTGCTAAGCCGATTATTGGTACGGTTACCTCTTATTTCCTATTAGATATGGCAACAAGGAACTATGAGCTCAAGTCTATTCACTACAATATGTTGTCGTCGTTCCATGGAATGGCCAACGATGACCCTCTTAATTTCATTAGAGATTTTTACTCTATCATTCAGACTATTCCTCTTCAAAGCTTAATAGAGGATAAATTAAGAATGAGGTGTTTTTCTTACACCTTAAAGGATGCGGCTAAGACATGGTTGATAACTTTGCCATCAGATTACCTAACTACTTAGGGGACGTTTACTACAAGTTCATGTAGAAATTCTACTCCCACCAAAAGACTGCTTAACTTCATACTAAAATTGCAACCTTTGCACAACTAGATGGTGAGCCTTTTCATAAAGCTTGGGAAACATTTCAAGAAGTTACAAGTGTATTGCCCAAGCCATCACTACCCTATCGAGTTATTAAATCAATTTTCCTATGATGGTTGAATTACCCTAGTCAGATGATAGTTGATAATGATGTGGGTGGTTCTATGAGTGAGGTAATAGTCAAGGAAGCTATTCAGATATTTGAGATGCTTGGAACTAATTCCCAGCAAAAGAGCATAAAGGGAAGGCAAGTTGATGCCAATGAAGTGTCTCATAATAAGGATATGGTGATGCAAGTAGTTGAACTAACTCACTAGGTGGAATTACTTAAGAGAACTACATTGGTTCATTCTCAAGAAGTGTGTAGAGTTTGTGGAATTGTAGGTCATGGTGGTAATGTGTGTCCTTTGGGGTTTAATCCTGTTTCAAGTGAGCTAGAGGAAGCTCAAGTTTTAGATAGATTATAACCAAGGGTGTAAAATAATCCATATTCTAATACTTATAACATTGGTTGGAAAAACCATCCTAACATTGGGTGGAGAAGCAATAATTCTCAAGTGCCTCAAGTAATGTAAAGGAGACTATATCAAGGGAACACTTCTGGTTCCCAACAATAACAACTAAGGAGTTTAGGTTTGGAGGAGAATTTAAATAAGTTTATTCAAGTTAGTAACCAAAATCAATAGAAAAGTAATAGGAGGTTCGAGTCTTTGAAGGCTTCGGTGAGAAAAGTTGAGACTTAAGTGGGTTAAATTGCAACTCAGCTGCAAACTAAGTAGCCGAAAAGCTTCTAAGTCAATCGAAGAAAGCTAAGGCCATCATGGTCCTTAGCAGGGCTAAAGTTATTAATAATAATGTTGGTTCTAACCTTTATGATGTAGGTTATGAAGATTAGCATGAAAAGGAGAATATTAAGGTGCTCAAGGAAAAAGAGGAGGTGAAGGACAACCCAACTCCTTCCATACTTCACAAAGCAGCTGATCCTTACAAATCGTGTATTCCATTTCCTGATAGGCTCATGGGAGGTAAGAATGATAAACAATTTAAGGAGCTTTTCAAGATGTTGTCCAAGGTAAGTATTAATCTTCCCTTACTCGATGTTATTCAGAAAATTCTAAATTATGATAAATTTTTCAAAGAACTTAATTCTAAAAAACATAAGCTAGAATTAGAGGAAAAGATTGTAGTGTCAAAGGTGGCAAGTGTTGTTCTTTAACATAAGCTACCTCCAAAACCTAAAGATCCTGATAGTTTTTATCATTGATATTGAGCTAGGTAATAAAGAAGAGGCTAGAGGCATGCTCGATTTAGGAGCTAGCATAAATTTGATGCCTTATGCCTTATTTCTCCAAATGAATTTGGGTGAGTTAAAACCCACTAAAATGTGCTTGTAATTATTTGATATGTCAATGAGATTCTCTAGAGGAATTATTGAGGATGCTAGTACAAGTTAAGGGTTTAATTGTACCTGTTGATTTTGTTGTGCTTGAAATGGTTAGTGGATTAACTAATAGTTTAGAATTGCATATTTTATTAGGTAGTCCTTTTATGGAAACCACTAACATAATAATTGATGTTGAGTTTGAAAAATTAACTATGATTGTGCTAGGTCAAACTGCTATATTTTCTATATTTAACAATCTCACACACTATAGCACAATTCATGTTGAAAACTCACCTATTGATAAATGTTGCTTTATTAATTGTGTTGACTCTCCTGTAGATGATGTATTTGAGCAACCTATTTTTTGTGATAATCTTGAATCCGCACTTACACTTACAGAAGGAACTAAGTCTTTAGTTCCCAAAATTGTAAGTTATTTAGATAATTTAAATGAGGTTGAGTTAGTTGAGGATAGAGAAGTTGAGACTTTAGATCTTCCTTTGAGCCAAAGTATTGAGAAAGAAACTTCTCAAAATTTGGAGCTTAAAGAGCTCCTGAAGCATCTAAAGTATGTTTTTCTAGGTGAGGGTGAGTCTTTTTCCTATTATTATATCATCTAAATTGAGTGAGGAAGAAGAACAAAGAGTGATTACTGAACTTAAGATACTTAAACAAGCCATTGGTTGGGGGTTGAGTGATATTAGAGGTATTAATCCAACTACTTGCATGTATATGATAGTTTTATAAGAAAGGGCTAAACTAAAAAGGGATATACAACATATGTTAAACCCAACAATGAGGTAAGTGGTTAAAAAGATAGTTCTTAAGGTGCTTAATGAAGGGGTTATTTACCCCATTACTGATAGTGAGTGGGTTAGTCTCGTTCATGTAGTTCCCAAGAAAATGGGAATTACAGTTGTTAAGAAGGAAAAAAATGAATTAGTCCCCACTAGGATGTTGATGGGGTGGCACATGTTTATAGACTATATGAAATTGAATAATGCCACCAAAAAAGTTCACTTTCCTTTGCCGTTCATCAACAAAATATTAAATAAGTTAGTTGGTCATGCATATTATTATTTTCTTGATGGACTTTCAGGTTATTATCAAATGGCTATTACACCGGAAGATCAGGCCAAAATGACTTTTACGTGTCATTTTAGGACATTTGCTTTCAGACGGATGCTGTTTGGCTTATGCAATGCTCCGATGACCTTTCAACGATGCATGATGTTAGTTTTTCTGATATGATTGATGACTATATTGAGGTATTTATGGATGACTTTTCTATATTTGGTGATTCTTTTAATGATTGCTTAAATAAATTGGTTTATGTTTTGGAAAGATGCATTGAGTGCAATCTTACTTTGAGTTGAGAGAAGAGTCATTTATTGTTGATCATGGCATAGTCATAGGTCACATCATATCTAATAAGGATATGGAGGTTGATAAGGCTAAGATTGATTTGATTACTAACTTACCCCTCCCACATCTGTAAAAGGGGTAAGAAGTTTTTTAGGCCATGCAGATTTTTATAGGAGATTCATTAAGGATTTCTCCAAAATTAGCTAACCTTTGAGTAGGCTATTAGGAAAAGATGCTCCTTTTGAATTTGATGACAAATGCATAGAGGTCTTTCATACCTTAAAAGAGAAGTTGACTACTGCTCTTATTATTGCTGCCCACGATTAGTGTTTACCTTTTGAACTCTTGTGTGATGCATCGAACTATGAATTAGGGATTATTTTAGGCTAAAGAGTTGATAAATCTTTAAGCGTCATATATTATGCAATTTTAACCCTTTCTGGACCATAGTTGAATTACACTACCATTGAAAGAGAAATGATTACTATTGTTTTTGCATTAGATAAGTTTAGGGCATACTTAGTTAGTTTCAAAGTCATTATTCATACTGATCATTCAGTTTTAAAATATCTTTTGAAAAAACAACATGTGAAAACTCATTTAATTAGGTGGTGTTACTTATTTATACATATTTCCCTTAGCATTTAAGTTTATTTTTACCCAAAAATGTGTTTAATGTGTTTGTTAAGTGTCGTTTAGAGAAAATAAGAAATTTGCCTAAAAACAGAGTTATTGGATTGAAATAAGAAGTTCCTGAGTTATCAGATTAGAAAAGCGCAATTTTTTAAGGTTTTGAGGCATTTTTTTTAGGCACAGGTCATGCCAAAATAATTTAAGGTTGTGCCAATTGAGTTCAAGTCTTGCAGCTTACTAAGCTGGGAATCGCAAAAAAAGGTAGTGGCACAGGGCCGTGCAAAATAAGTTTAGGCTGTGCCGATTTGATTTAGGCCCTGCTAGTTTCTGTACCAACGTGATTGAACCGCACGGGGCGGCAGCCTTCTGCACAGACCGTGTGGATGCTTATCTTGGGCCATGCTGACTCTTGCAAAATGCATATAAAAGGAAATTTTCTACAGTTTTTAGGATATCATCAACATCCTGTTCACTTTAGTCATTCATTCAACTAAAGTTTCTTCCTAAGCCATTTATAAACAATTTTCTTAAGAGAGAAACTTACTATTGAGAGGTTTAGATTGAATTTGTGTTAGGATTTCATCATTGTTCTTCATAGTTTCATTAGTTTTTCATCAATTTAGCTTGTAATCAAGATTGGGTTGAATTTCTCCATAGAGATTTGGATTTTCTGCAATTTTCTTGAGGTTTTTAATATTATACTCTTTTCAGCTTTGATTCTTTTGGGTTATCTTTGTGTTAAGAGATTAAGCATGCTTTATCTTGGATTTATTATTGATTTCTTGAGATTAAAACTAATTATGAGCTAAGTTTTTATTGTCTAAAGATTGAGCATGAAGTAGTCTTGATATGAATAGTAGTGAATAATTGCTTGATCACCAATTAGTTTAATTTAGGATTTGGGTGATGGAGCGAGAGTGAAAATCTAAACCCATGATTATTCAATTGAGATTCTAAAATAAATTAGGAATATAAGTTTTAGTCTTAAATCTTTAATTGATGTATGTTTTCTCTATATTACTTTTATGAATGCGATAGTTAGTAGAATATATTGTAATTGAAGGATTGCATTAAACATTGGATAGTTAAACTTAATTTATTGAGCCAATTGCTTAATTTCATAGATGATGAACTATGGATTGTCAAAATCCCTACACTCATTCATATCATTACGTTTACTCATATTTACTTTACTTGCTCTAATATAATTGCTTAATTTACTTTTCTTTAAAACAAAATCTAAAAATTCTTTTACATTAAATTTACTTAAGAAACAAATTAATTAAGCTGAATAAAGATTCCTGGGGAGATACAACCTTGGGTTCTTACCCTATGCTACAATAACCTGTATACTTGTGATCACTATTGGTCAGTGTATTTTGAGGCAAACATTACACCGACCCAAAGAGAAAAGACGTTCATTTTGCTAAAGGTGATCATGTATTCTTAAAGGTATCACTTATGAAAGATGTGAGGAGTTTGGTAAGAAAGGGAAGCTATCACCGAGATACATTGGACAATTTGAAATACTATCGAAAACTAGTGAAATTTCTTACAAGTTGGCATTACCCCTTACATTAGACCATATACATCTGATTTTTCATGTCTCCATACTAAGGAAATAAGTCTTTTGACCCATCATATGTTTTAAAATCTTAAACAATTGAACTTGACCAAGAACTTTAGTACTAAGAGGTTCCGATCACTATCTTGGATGAGTAAGAAAGGAGGATTAGGAATAAGAAAATCTAAATGGTAATGGTTCAATGGCAGAATCATAATGTGGAAGAGAGTACTTGGAAAAATGAGATTGATATTAGAATGTGTTATCCCCACTTATTCCCTTAAACTTGGCGAATTTTTTTAAGGTAGTAGAATGTAATAGCTCATATCTATTTAGTTTACTTATTTTAAAAATAAGGTATTTGGTTTAAATTTTATAGGATTTTTCTTTACTTATTTAGTGAGTTTTTGTCTAATAGAGTTAAGTGATTAATAAGGCAAATAATAAGATAAGAAGATTACAAGGTTTATTGGTTAAATTTATGTATTTATTAAATAAATATAATAACAATGCAGAAAGCAAAAGAAAGGTTAATATACTAATATAAAATTTAAACAAATATACTTTAAATTTGATTTGACAAATTATTTAAGAGGATTTAAAAAAATATATAATTAATAGGAACAGAACCTAATAATGGGTGGCCTCCATTTTGATAAGGGCAGACTCTATATTAAAAAAAAAATGCCATAATCATCTTATATGTCCTTAAATATAGATCAACTCTTACATATATTCTTAAAAAAATTTTATATCACAGATATCTTCACTTTATCGATAATTTTCAAATATACTCTGGAGTCATCTGACACTTGTTTGAGCTTATGTATTGTTCCCACATCATGCTACATCATATATCAACTAAGTGTATTCATACTACGTCAGCCGCCAACTAAGCGTATTTGTGCCACATCAGCATGACACGTGAGCTCATGACATGTTTGAAAGTGATCGATAAAGTAAAAGTATTTGTGATAAAAAAAATTTTTAAAAATATATTTAAGATTTGACTAATATTTAAGAATACTTCAAATGGTTATTTAAAAAAAAAAAACATTTCCAATACTTTTATATAAATGATATTAATTTTTAATTGAAGTTGAATCCTATCAACCCTTGAAACCTATTACTAAAAGTATTAGAACTTGCCTATCTTTACGTAAATTATCTCTTTTCTCCCTTCCACAAAAATTTAGAAAACACAAAAATTTAGAAAATTTTCATATTATTTTCTTTTTCTCTAGAGAATTAAGTTTTGAGATTATATTTTTTAATTTTAAGGTTTTAATTATTTTAATAAATTTAAGATTTTAAATCATTATTTTTTTAAAAGAAAACTAAAAACTTCTACTATTTTCTTCTAGTTTCAAAGAACAAGTTTTCAATTATATTTTAGTGATGATTTTGATTTGAAGTGCATTTTAATTCAATTGATATATTTTGATAAAATTATTGATTTAGAACAATTTAATCATATTTTTTTTATCAGTTTAAGATTTTAATTAATTCTGCCTTGAAGAAAATAATAATAAATAATTTAACATTTTTTTTGTCTTCTTTTTGATTTGCAAGCAACTGAGCATTTTGGATATATTATTTTTCTTAGTATTAAAACCTTAATTTTGAACGTGAATTCAATGGTTAGTAGAAAGGACAAAAAAATATTTTATTATAAAAAAAAATTATAATACTTGAAATGGAATGGGCATAAAATATGTAGCTAATGGCTACTATTCGTTTATATATACATAAGAAGTGATTGGTTGATATATATATGATTTTGTTCATTTACTGGTAGATATTTTATCTGTTTAGTTTTATGTATACTTATATTGTTTAATAATTCTATTAGATTTCAATAATAATAATAATAATAATAATAATAATAACTGGCCCTTGAGGGGCGTAACCTAACAGTAAGTAGCTAATGTTTACAGTTGCACATTTCAGGTTTAAATCTTAAAAGAGGTAAAAGGTAAAAAATTGAATTAGACATTTATTCACCATACTTCCTATAAATAATTAAAAAATAATAACTTAAAAAGTTAAACTACTGTATGCAGAAGATGTATATATTATTAAATAAATTTAATAACAGTTACTTTAGAATCACCTAAATTAAATTTAATGAAATAAAAAATATAGGATACAAGAATAAACTAATAAATATACTACTTAATATAATTATAATAAAAAATAGTGTTGAATGTTGTTTGTAAAGCTTAAGAAAGATCGAGATAAGAAGAAGGTTCATATTTGCGCTAAATTAAGCTAAGAAGATACTACGAGTATAACAATAACATTCTTTTATTATTATGTGTTGTCTATTCTTTTTCGTAATTCCGTATGGCCAATTTTCGAAAATTTTAGAAAACATTTCATTATTGATGAGCCTGATATTGTCTACCATGAATGACTTGAATTGAGCTCATGCTATGTTATAATATTCTTCAATGTGGTTTACTAGCATCTTAGGACCCTATGCATATGTTATTGGTATATTATTAAAAAATGATCAAGAATTCGTATTATTATTCTCTATAAGCAGAAATCTCCTTCTCAAGTGGATCATATCAGCCATGTGCATATGTAAGCTTAGGGCGAGATTACCTAACTCTACCTAGGAATGGTGGTCCTAACCATAAGGTCATATCAACCTTGTGGAACTTATTTTGGGTGAGCAAGGCTTAGCATGTCACTCTATTGCATTGATTAGGAACACATTATTCCAAATTTATTTATATGATTTCTACTAAAATATTTATATCTATGCTATATTTTTTGGGCTCTTATGAATAGGAAACAGAAAATATCTATTCTAGTTTTATCATCAGTTATGGATTTGAATCTAAGAGAAAAGTCTTTAGAAGGTAATCGTCAAGACTACAGAACTTCTTGAGTGGTTTGGGTCACATTTCATTAGTGCTCCATGAACATTAAGTCGAAATTCTTAATCATCTATTATTTTGATCCAGTTGTTGCTTTAATTAATTTTGTTATTGTCTTTCAAATAATCATGTTTTATTTGGTAATGTTAAGGACTTGGGATATGATGTAATTAGTAATTTTGATAATTAATAAATGGCCAAACATATGATCATTTAGTCTAGTTAACATTAGACTAACAAGCATAGTAAGATCAAGTATAAAACATATGGGTTCTAAGAATTTAGATTGCCTTATGCAAGTCCTGACTCCTAGGATCGTCACACTCTTCTCTCTTCTAAAGTGGGATGTGACAAACTTGACCAAAATAGAAAATATGAACCTCAAAAAATATGGTGTCACAACATTTTAATGATAAAAAAAAGTTAATGACCGCAATACCAACAGCTCAAATTAATTAAAAAATAATTAATAAAAATAATTAATTTTGAATAAATGGTAAAAATAAAATAAAGATTGAATGAATAAAAAAATATAATTAATAAAAATGGAGTTGCCACAAATACACACTGAAGGTGTTAGAGATACATGTACTAATTTTCAAAATATAATTTAATCTCAAAAATATTATATTTTTTTATTTTACTTTTAGTGCGTGCATTGTGAATAAATGAAAAAAAAAATAACTTAGGTTAAATATTTATTTTATAATTGAACCAATTACCGATACCAATTAAGTATTGAGTTTTAAGTTAGTCTTTTGAGCTTAAATATTTTAGCATTAATGGACTCCATGTTCTCAAGTGCAATGTCCAATTAATTATAATTAGAATGAATGAATTTATAAATAATTTTATAAATTTAATGAGGAAACGAGATAATTCTTTTATTAATGTAATTAATATGATGAGGCAATTAAATCTCAACAATTAGGACTAAGATTAGATAATGATTGTGGTTGGAACAAGAAAATAATTAGGATTTAACAAAAAACCTTCAATAAAATTCTGAAATAATAATAAGAATAATAAAATACATAATCATACCAGGCCTATTTATACAAGAAGATAAAATCCTAATCCTAGAATGAAAATGAGTCTAATACTAATTAAAACTCTTATTTAGGAATAAACCTAAATAAATATAGAAAAGAGTTGTAAAATAAATTAAACTTCCTAATTTCAATAAATCTAGAACTAATATAATTATAAATTTTTAAATAAATTCCTAATTTAAAAATTAAACAAAAATAATTCCTAAACTTTATCTTCTTTTTTCTTAACTGCATCATTCTCCCCATAGAAAAACCCATCCTCAAGTTTTGTAGTGTTGAAGAATCAACAATAGAAATTTTAAACCAATTACAAGTTTAATGCTTCTTAAAGGTGGTGAATTGTTTGGCAAATATGCATTAACCAACTCCTTATACTCTTTAAAGGCTTATTGAAACTTAAGAAAATATTAAGGAATTTCCTATATTATCCTCTCTTTTTTATGGTTGGGAATATACAAAGTTCACTCCACAATGTTTAATTTCACATATTATAGTAGATAAATACCTAGATGATTGTCAATATGCCATTAGAAAGCTGTCTCAGAGATCTACAGGGTAGGCTGATGCATGTATGAAGTGGGGTGAAGGAGAAGGGTTATTTTAGCTACAGAAGGTGACAACACACACACACATACTCTCTCTCTCTCTCTCTCTCTCTCTCTCTCTCTCTCTCCCTCCTTAGAACTATCTTTCTCTTATTAATGCCATCAACTTTTTCAGAAATTTGTCTTGAAAGAGATACTTATATGTGTTTGGATTGTTAGCAGTGTATGCCCTAGAGCTTACACTCAACATGTGAATGTAAACAAAACCTAATTGGATTTAGTATATATGTTCTTTAAGAGGATACATTCATAGTATCGAACGTATATATGTCCCTTAAGTATTC
>CAOJBK011869348.1:0-16723 GCA_948294925.1 Codiaeum variegatum
AATCTGAAAGACCATCACCTCTGTTGTCATCCATGATAAGTATGAGATACTTATTGGTATGGAGGTAGTGAGTCTCATGCTACAAACATGTGATGTTGTGACAACATGTGAGCACTCATGAGATGAGTAAGCTGAATAGTAACGTTAGATGATGGATACATGGATCATTACCTACTAGTCAATATCGCATCATCTAGATCATGATTGTGCATATAATCCTTAGGCTTGAGGTGACATGTTAATTCAAATATTGGTGGCTATGATTTGTTACTGCTTACATACCAATGCTAGTCACGTATTGTTATATGGCATGTGGTGGCCATAATTAGTGGTATGTTGGGATAAACATTTAACCAAGAAAGGATTCATTAACTTGGGTAACCAAGGAAGGACTCCTATGACTTTTGGTTATTCTTGATATGGAAATCTCTAGCCAGAGTGGAAAGGTTCACTAGAATGAGTTTCTAGTAGGAATCGATTTATCAAGAACTAATACTGAATGGAGGTCATATGGTCTAGTACAAAGGGTTTGACTTATTTCATGATCTCAGCAGAGATCAGGAATCCGTAATGAAGGGATTCGAATGCACGGTAATCATGATCGAGAGGTTCATGCTTATGTTAAGGATTTGATCACTAACATTCATTTCTAATTGGGTAGTCGTGATATGTTAAGCTAGACGCCACTCACGAATTTTGGGACTAAGTGTGTAATTAGGTTAACACACTTGGTGGGAAGAAAAGAGTTTTCTTTGTCCCATTTCCAATTAGAACAGGAACCTAATAAGTTTCATACCAAATGGTGATTCCAATTAGCTTGTATGTATTATATTAATAATTAATTAAAGAGTTTAATTAACTATTAATGATGATAGAAATGAACATGTAATTAAATTTACAATGATCCTAACATTTCTTGATGTTCAATTAACAAAAGGAAATTTTCAATTATGTCTTAGTTTGTATGAGATAATTGAAATGACTTTGGACTAAGATGACAATTAATTACATGAGATGTGATTAATTATTTGGCAAAGATGGTTCCTACTAATTTCATGTGCTAATTACATTGACTTGATGACTAATTATTAGTCAATTTGAGCCAATAGGGTGTTAGCACATGTTACACATCTTCATCACTCTTCTTGCTTTATGTTAGGTGAGATTAAATGATGTGTGTGGGTATTTAAAGGTTGTGGGGCTGTCATCTTTTGGCTAAGCTAAGATGATAAGTTTCATATTTATTATTCATCATCTTCTCCTATGATTTAGAGAGAGAAGCTCTCTAAGAGTTAGAGAGAGAAAGCTTCAAATTCACACCAAAATTTGAGAGGAAGTTTAGATTGAAGAATACTTCTTCAATGTTAAACTTATTTTCAATAACCTTTGGGAAGGGAGTGTGATGGAGCATCAATTCCAAAGTAATCCTCAAAGTCTCAAGTTCTTAAGTGAAGAATCAAGAATCAAATCATTTGGGTGATTCCAATGAGAAAGGATTCAAGCTTCTTAAAAAGAGCTAGAGAAAAAGCTTTTGGAAAAAGCTCGGTATGTCTCAAGCTATATTCTTCACATTTGGGGAGCTTAACGAAGGAGGGCGAGAGGTATTTCATATGTTCTAATCCTTCTTTGTTTCTATTGTGTTTTACACAATAATTTAAAAGATCCTTGATGTTGAATATGGGCTCATCCTTTTTGGGTTTACTTATTTGTTAAAGAGTTTAATGATTATCTAAACCAAACCATCTCAAAAGTGTTTTGGCATGGCAAATGTTTTATTAAAAAAATGAAAGGGTTACTGTTCATACAGAATCACTTACCAATTCTGGACAGCAATTCTCTTTTCCGCTGCGCGACTCCGTATTCGTCCTTCATAAAGGTATTTCTCCAAATCACTGGAGGTACCTAGAGGCTCCTTGTGATAGTCTGTTTGCTTCTTCATTCGAAGCTTGAGTTGAATATTTAAGTATAAAATGTTTGAAACCATTTATGAGATGAGAAGCTTTGTTATAATAAGGCATCAATACAATGGCTTCACATTATACTCCCTTGTGAGTTGGCTGATGACAACTAAAGAGTCTCCTTTCACACTGACCGATCTTACCCCCAATTCTGGCAAAATTTCAAGGCTAATAATCCAAGCTTCATAAATTAACCTGATTGTTTATACACTGAAAGCCTAGCACAAAATCTTCATTAAAAGCCCCTGGAGATGTCTGCAAAATCCCTGCTCCTGCCAAGGTTATTATTTTAGAACCACCAAACCATAGTTCCCTTTTCGAGTTCTCTACCCAATTTATCTCAGCAGTTTCTCTAGTGGGGTGATGAGCTAAAAAAGGGTCAAATCTTGCCCTTTAATTGCTTTTTGTGGTACATTTTGCAAATGAAATTTGGATAAAGCTACAACCCATTTACCCAGCTGATTCCTAAGATACGACTGAGATAAGATGTATTTGATGATATCTGTATGGCTTACCACCATGACTACCACTTGTAATATATAATATCTTATCTTGGTACATGAAAAGTACAATTCCAATCCCAACTTCTCAATGGGCATGTATCTTGTTTCAACCTCGGTCAAAGTTCTACTTAAGTAATAAATAACTCTTTCATACCCCCCATTGGTTTTGGGCCAACATACTCCCGATAGTGTCTTCTAAGGCCAAAATATAAAGAATTAGTAGTTCTTTCGACTTGGGAGGTGTCATTACTTGCGGCTATCTGAGATACTACTTTAACTCCTCGAACACTTTATGATGTTCTTCTGTACAAATAAACCCTTCAGTGTTTTTAGCTTTTAAAAATTGCCTTCAAGGCCCTAGCTTCCATGTTGTATTAGCTATAAACCTCCTTAAAAAATTTATCTAGCCGATGAGTCTCTGTAGCTCCTTTTTTTAGTTGGTGGTGTAGCTTTTATTATAGCATTGGCTTTGTTCTTGTCTACTTCCACACCTTATTGATGGACTAGGAAACTATGAAAATTTTTGGTCGATACTCCGATGGCACACTTTAATAGGTTTATCTTTAGTTAATATAGCCTCATTCTATTAAATGCTTTTCTGAGATCGGTCAAATGCTAGGTTTCCTGCTAGGACTTCACTACTACATCATTAATATAAACCTCTATGAACATTATGAGAAAATCATGGAATATTGCATTCATAGCTCTTTGGTATGTAGCTCCAACATTTTTTAGACCGAATGGCATTACCACCAATTCATATGCACCAATCAGTCCAGGACAGTGGAATGTAGTCTTATGTATATCTTTCTCGGTTATCTTAATCTGATTGTATCCTGAATGGCCATCTTGGATTTCCAATTGTCGGGTCTATCAACATATTTTCAATCGGCATTAGGTACTCATCTTTTTGGATATCAATATTCAAAATTTTGAAATCAACACATATTCTCAACTTCCCATTTTTCTTAATCATTGGGACGATGTTAGATAGCCATTTTGCATATACTACCATTCTTATGAACCCTGCCTTCAATAGCCTTTCAATTTCTTATTTGACCAACCCTTCTATTTTGGATGACATTCTTCTCATATGCTATTTGAATAACTTGAAGCCGAGTTTGATTGATAATTTATATTCTACTAGGCTTCTGTCTAGCCCTGGCATCTCATCATAATTCCATGTGAAACATTCCCTTTATGCTTTCAATAAGTCCATTAGCTTCTTCTCAAACTTTGGGTTTAGTTTTTCACTGATGAATATGGGTTGTGGGTTAGCCTCTGTGACAAGGTTAATTTCTTTCAAGGGACTTTGCACTTCAGCCTGGTCATCATCCATTTTTCAACCTGCAATTTTGATGTCCTCCAGCTTTAGCACCCCCGATGGATCATGTTCATTATCCTCATAAATACATTCATTCAAGCACACTTAATCCTAGAATAACCCTTAGAGCTTCTTAATGACTTCCCTCTTCCTTTTTGATAACTTGGATTTTACATGATCCATAATACTACTATTGTTTTTGGCCATGGTTTGGCCCTACTAAGATTAGCAGTGACATTTCTTCAGCCAAGATCATTTTTTTCTCCAAACTCCTCTCTAGTTCTATGAGTGTATGGGCCAACATGTTTGGTTGATAATAAGCTACATAGGTTATATGAACTTCTTGATCGAATGCATTCGGATCTGCATTTATGATTTCAACACACTCTCCCTTAAACAAGATTAGCATTTGATGTAAACTGGAGGGTAAGCATAGATTACCATGAATCCAATCTTAGCCTAGCAAAAAATTTTAATTCACTTGTGCGTTCACCATATAGCAGCCAGTAGGCTGAGTTTCTTTACCAATTTTTAATTGTATTGAAATGAAACCTTCTGGTAAAGTCTCTCCCCTTACAAAATCTTATAGAGATAACTCGACCCTGTCAAGATCTTTAGTGTCTAGTCCCCACTTTCTAAATGTCTTCAATGGAATTATGTTAACACCGGTAGTATGTTCAACAAAAATTCTATTGGTCGAGATCCCATTTGCCACCCCTTTGACATATAAAGGCCAAAAATGATTACCCAAATGGAGCTAAGGGTGTTCTATGGTAATAGAAGGGGGTAACACTTGTCCTTCTTCAGTAGAATCACCTTCCACAATATCTCCATCCAAGGTGATGGCTTATCCTAGCTTGGCTTGGAATACTTTAAGTAATAGTGTGACTTTGATGTCATCATCTGGTGGAGTTGGCATAGCCAAGACCATTCTAATGCTTACTGCCTTCATAGTGGGGCGAGATCCTTCCCATTTCTCATATCGTTGGTTCAATAATACTTCATGTTGAACACCATTAATGTTTATTATGGCCTTTTCTTCATTTTTAACCTTTCCATTACTTCGTACCCATAATTTCCAGCTGAGGTCCATTACCTTCTCTTCATCATTCTTTGCTCGGTCATTAGATTCTCTGAGGATTCTTTCATCCCTCTCTTCTAACCTCAACTTCACATGCTCATATTGTTGGCCATTTTAGGCCATCCATCTTGCTCTTTCAATTGTCTTTCATTGTTCTCAGTCCAACATTGCTCTTCTTTTAACCGAGCTTTTTCCATTCTAGACAGCAGTTCTTCTCTTTTATCAACATCATATTTTGCTTCTTTCTCAAGTCGCGTGGCATGTTGCTTCCTTTGAAGTAAACATTTTTGTGTTCATGTAAGCCATGACCCTCTAATATTAGAGTGCTACAGCCTAGTAATTACACTTTGTCGATTTGGCTCATGCCATTCCCATTGTCCCTATTGATTTGGAGTTGGTTTGAAAGTCTTCACTACTCGATTATCATATTCTGTATGCTGAGGTGGTGGAGCCTAGGTTGCCTCTGCATAACTCTTTGGAGGGTCTCTTTTATGCTTATTATCTGGGAATTGAAGCCTTTGGTGCACAAGTTTTCTGTTGCGGCTTTAACAGCCTATCTCTTTTCTATTACTGGAGGTGAACTAGGTGGTTTCCTTTTAGGGATTATCTCATATTCAGAGTCACAGTTGGGGCATTTGATGCCTGAATCAACAACACGCCTTTGGACTGGTTACTTCCCTTTAATATCATCTGTCAAGTCCACCTTCTCCCTTGGCCTTAATAGGGAATTGGCTTTTTGATATCTTAGGTTGAGTGGAGTGATGTTCACCATTCAGATGGTTATCCCAGTAGGCTTCTGGTTAGGTAATGGTGTAGTCTCAACGGTCTGGTGTTTATTTTTTGCAGGGAACTTCAATCAGTCATCTTCAATGGCTTTTTGGATGATGTTCCTAAAACTAAGACAATTGTTAGTATTATGTCGGCTTGACTTATGCCACGTACATTACATTTTTGGCCGATCTTCAGGTGGTGGCATCACATGTCCAGCATTGAGCTCAATCTGCTCGTCCTTAGGTAGGGCATCAAATATTTCCTCGAACTTCATGATCAAAGGAATACTCCTTTGCAATTTTGTTTGTTTCATCCTTCTTTCTTGGCAATGGGAGAGGTTTAGTCAGCATATCACATTCATATGGTTTGCCAGATTTGAGCTCTATTATGCATAGTTTTTCAACCTCCTAGTCTAAGTCAAACACGTCTTGGGGGGTAGTTAGTGTGACCTGGTCTTTGAAATAAGAACCTCGAGATAACGCCTTCTTATGTTCCTTCTCTTTGAGAAGTCGTTTAAAACTAGTGACTCTATCAATAAGATCATAAAAGTCATAGAATCTAGTCCTATGAAATCTCTCTCTCAAAGTCATGTTCATTTCCCCAAATGCTAATGCCACTAACTCTTGCTCAACTACTGTAGTTGAACATTGTGTTTTTAAACGCCTGAATCAAGATATGTACTTTTTCCACTGATTCACCAGGGTATTGGGTTACTTTGTGAAATTGACCAATGTGACCGATGGTTCTGAGGAAAAAAATTCCTCTGTAAATGTTCTGGTCATGTCCTCCCAACTCTGAATCAAATTCGGCCTTAATAGTGTGTACCATTTAAAAACAGTTCTAGTGAGTGAGAGGTCGAATAATCAAAGTTTTAGAAACCCTTGGCTTGAGACTTTCTTACATTGAACTGTGAATCGAGGGATATGTTCCCTAGTGATAACGTTCTCAGCCCTTGAAAACAAAGGAAATTCTAGGGTTTTATACCCTCGAGGAAAAGGATACATATCGTCCACCCATGAAGGATATGGAACGCCATGGTATTCCTTTGGTTGCCGATAAATTTGCACCCCTAATTGTTGCATCCTTCTTGCAAAATCATCATCATTAAAGTGATTTACTTGTACAGCCGATCGAGGATAAGCATATTGATATGCCTTGTGATTCTGAAGGTATAGGTCTTCAGGTTAATCAGCAGCAGGCTCGGGCTGTTCCTCATTTTTATTGCCTATTACTTTTCCCCTCTTGGAAATCTCATACTGAGGTTGGAGCCTCTATTCATTTCTCCTATTTGGCATTCCTCGTTGCTGTCTTGGTGTATTTCCTACGCCATATCTGTTGGTGATTGCCTCCCTTCGGCCATTTAATATGCCAGTCACATTATGAACCGAATCACTGAACTCCCTGACTAAATCTCTAATCTCATCCTTGGCCGATTTATTTTCCTCTATAAATGGTTTGAGCACCCGTTCGAGTTGGTTCATTAGCCCAGTAAACATGTCATGGTTAGCCTAAGCTACAGCAGCCCCCAAAGCTGCGATATCGGCCGTGCTTAAGACATGAGGTCGAGGGGGGTCAGGCTCTCAACTGTAGTCGGGGTCACCCACATTTCTGATGGTCTTAGCTTGGTTCGTAGAGGTGTATGTAGTATTTTGTCAAACAAGGTTTCAGGCCTTCCATGTACATTGCCCGAGGTTTTAGGGTCTTACACGGTGGCAGATCCCTCGATCTCAATTTCCTCTCTCGGAGGGGGAGGTGGAGCTAAATCATCACTGTCATTTTTTCGGCCTCCTTTCGATCCTTTTGACCCAACTCTTTCCTTAGAAGCAACTGTTTCGTTTCCTATAGCCATAATTTCTATCTAGGAAGGTCTCACTGGGCGTGTCAAAAAGATGTTTTCCCCCCTTTATGCTTGGGTTTAACTAATCTTTAGATTGTTTTAGAATGGGATCATGTATTAGAAAAGACTATCGGACACTAAATAAATTGTATTTGTATTATATTTGATAAAAGCAGTATAATCAACCTATTACAATTCAATCAAAGAAAATGACCCCTTCAGTCAGTAGTATGTAGGCTATACAGTCGGTCGTCAACCTTGTCCTCAGGGGGGTTAGGGAATACAACAAAAACTAACTACCTTCGGTTTGGATATAGGCGTCAGGATCTGGTATATAGACCGATGGTCGTCAACTAGTGAGTTGAGATATAAGCAGTTGAGTGCTGTCAATTGTTTGTTAGCGCTGAGTTGGGAATTGTCTGAGCAAAATTATCTTATATTAGTAATTGTGATGTCATATATTCTTTTTGGGATCTGGACTTGCTATTTATAGCTGTACCTAAAAAGAGTATTTCGGTCATTTTCATCTTAAGGGCGATTCCAATTACCTATGAGCCACGCCTTTTTCCATCTTAGAAGCCCATAATAAAAGATTTAAAAAATTGGACTCTCAAGTGAGTTCGGCCCAAAATTTAGGGTGTAACTAGTCGATAAACATTTTAGGTATTTTGACTCCCTCAAAGCTAACTCGACTTTGCCACTTATCAAGTCCACCTAAAAATCCCTCAATTACATGAGCTAATATTCTCAAGATTTTAGTAAAGTTGGGTTATTTATTATATTTACAATTTTTTTTTGTGGACAAATTTATTAATAACTTTTCCGAAAAAAAGTTTATTAGTAACTAATTGGTAAATTAGAGTGAATTATTTTTTATAAAACATAGAAGGTAAATATTTTTATAAAAAATAAAATAAATGAAACTGTTGTGCACTTTATATAAACAATAATCAATATAAAACTTTCAGTACAATCATTTTTTTCCTATAAAAAAATGTACCAATCATTTTTAAAAATAATTTGATAATATAATGAAGAAAATTATATTATGTTCAAATATGGCCACTTTTTGTTTTTTCTAATTAATTTGTCTAAATTTGATATTACACGAAAGAAATTAAAATATATTAATTTTTCACACTGATAGAGAGCAGTAATAAGAATGATGATTATGAGATTTAATTATTTTTAAAGAACAATATTTAATTATTCTGTTTACTTACCCGGCCAAAAAGGGTAAAAAGAAAAAGAAAAATTTTCTGTTCCACTTGCAGCATTCTGATCTGATCGCATGCAATGCAATAGGAGGAGGTGTGGAAGTCACGTCATGAACTAAAATTTCAATGCAGGTATTAATTATATGATGTCTGATATGATTTAATAGTGTCTAATTTTCTTGGATTACATCACTAATCACAACTAATTTTCATAATTAAAGTTAATTAATCAAAAGCTTCGGATTCTCTCCCAGCTCATTGCTTATTATTATTATTGATGCGAATTTTTTGGCTAGGTTTGGGGCTGGACACCACACCAGGATTTGGTTAATTATAATTTCCGATTTCGAATCCTTTTTTTTTTTGGCAAATATTCCGAATTTTAAGATAATAACAGCGTTTTTTTACTTTGCAAAAAAAAAAAAGTGTTTTTATTAAAGCACTCTAATTCTTCAGTGAATATATGGGGAAAAAAAATCAAAACTCCCTAAAAGTATCCAATTCCTATTTTCCTATCCAAATAAACTAACCTTGTCCTGCTGGCATGATAATAAGCAATATAAACAATTCAAAAAATTTTCCCAAATTTTACTTCCCCACTTTGCAAAGAAACCAATCGTCCTAAATACAAGCACTGCAAAAATTCAACACTATACTGAAAATTTAACCCTTTTTTTTTTCAATATTACAAAAACCATTATATCAATTATCACCAAGTCAAACCTCCATAAACAATTAGCAAAGCTTGGCGGCAGGAACAGAATATGCTGACAACTACCGAGCCTGACTTACCTTTCATATCAAACACCAGGCTGGTAATATGATGCCTAGTTAAATAATTCCCTTCATTTTTGATAAGGATGGTACCTTGCCGCAACAGCATTACCCCCATTCTCACTGCCATTGTATCCCTTACTACTGCGGTGGCCAAAATTCATTGCACCGCCGTTTCCATATCCCCTACTACTGCTCAAATGGCCACCATCAATGCTTCTTCCAAATCCTTTACCACCACCATATCCAGCAGTGGTTCCATATCCACTTGGGACACCGTAACCCCCATCTCCACCATATCCACCCCCACCTCCTCCATATCCACCAGCGCCAAACATCATGGCCCCACCAAATCCATATCCATAACCATATCGGCCATACCCCCCATAGAAACCATTATTGCTTCCATAACCCCCATAACCTGCATAACCATTGTAGCCTCCTCCATACCCGCCATATCCTCTGGCCATTTTTTCACCATACACCCCAGAACTATGGCCAGCACCATATCCACCTGTGCCATTACTGAATCCAGTATGAGATTTGCTAGCAGAACCATAGTCACCACTGGCTCTTTTTGGTACAGCCTTTTTTATTTCCACCTAAATATCACAAGAAAAGGATTTGCAGAGTAAGAACTTCGTTTCAAAACCATATAGCAAGTAGAAAAACAAGATTAATTTTATCAGGAGCAGTAACATACCTGTTTACCTCCAAGTTCATGTGTCTTGCCTTCTGAAAATATCCGTTCAACAGAGTCCTCACTCTCAAAAGTGACAAACCCAAAGCCCCTAGACCTTCCAGTTTTATGATCTAGCATGATCTGGTGCTCAACAATGTTGCCATAAACAGAAAAGTAACCCCTTAAATCATCTGTCAACAAAATCCACATGTTAAACAAATGAAACAATCCCTTACAAAGTTGATAAAACTCGAGATGATAGCTGAACTGTGCTACCTTCAGTCAGAGCTGATGGTATCCCACCAACAAAAATTTTCTTGGCTCTTATGACACCTTTGAACTCCATATCCTCCCTTGGAACTGTCCTCTTCACTTCAACCTGACATAGAAATGCACTGGATAAGCTACAAAATACTCAAATTTTCATCATTTGCAAGGGAAAAATCAGAGGTCAAGAACTATTAGGGAAACTTTCAAATTGTCACCAAGGAACAAGAATATTACCACTCTGCAGTCTATGACATGGTCTTGCTCCAAAACCCTTTCAGCAACTTCTGGGTCAGAAAATGTTACAAATCCAAACCCCCTTGGCCTTCCAGAATATCTATCCGTCATTATTACAGAATCAGTGATTTCTCCATACTTGCGGAAGTAATTAGTGAATGTCTCTGGAACCAAATAAATATGAAGATTTTTATAATGAAAGAGGTGCTAACATTCTACAAGAAGAATTTAATGGCCCAATTGATATACTTCTTTTTAAAAAGACACCCGAACGAGTATTAATTAACGATTAATTGATAATGTGCAAATAGAGACCACATCATTATTAAATATCAACAACACACTGGAACTTTCTGAGCCTGTTTATACCCAGAATTAGAGCTCGGGACATGTTTCTAGAAATTAAAAGTGTGTAAACCCCAATTTCAATTCAATCCCACTACAAGAACCAATTAGAAGAGATATGATCAAGTAAGACAAATCCTCTACTACCATACATGCCAACAAAGAGAACTTCATATGTGTTGGTCAGTTCCACCTAAAAGAACTAAACAGAAATTGCTCATTAATTGAAGGGCATTGCAATTTCCTAACAGGAATCAAAATAATGGCTCAAACTCTAAACACAGAAACTTGTAATTTAATTGCTCATTAGCCAACAAAAAAAATTATTAATTATTCGAATCATGCAACTAAAGACAGCTGAAAAAAATTTAAGCCATACCTTCAGAAGTTTCCCAGGAGACACCACCAACAAACAGTTTTCTACCAACAAGAATAGGAAAAATCAACAATTATTTCTTCATTCGTTCACGCACAAATCTTTTTAATTTTGGGTCACAAGACCCTAAAAAAAGGGAAAAAAAAAAACTAAACAACAAAACCTATATAAACTAACCCTTCAGAAGAAGAAGTAGAAAACGAATCACGATTCTGATGATTTAGCGGTTGCTTTCTCCCGTTTGCTTCACTGCCAATTTGCTGCTGCTGTTGTGTTGTACCTTCATAATACTGATAATCTTCTTCTTCCTCGCCATTAAAGGCTACTATATTTTCTTCGAATTGAGACCGTTGTTGCGCATAGTCATAATCCATTTGATAGTTTTTTGCCCTAGCTTTCGAATAACCTATTAAAACAATAATTTAATAGAAAATATGGCTAATCTTTGTTGATAATTGCTTACCAGACTTCAAAGTGAAGTCCTAAAATAGTGATGAATTCTATAAAATTAGGGTTTTGAGAGAGGGAACAATGGTTTAATTTCAGCAGTGCCCACTCAAAAATTAAATTAATTGCACTAAATTCACCTGATTATCTTTCAATATGGTCATAAAAAAAATACGCTAATATTGAAATGTGGTATTACCCTAAATTTCATTTTTCATTTTAATGTAAAGACATACTAATACTCTACATCAGATTACTTTTAAAAAAAATATCTTCATATCTATCTCAACCTTTGTTTATATTGCACATCTATTAGTAAATTTGAAATCCATTATCTTAAATTTTAGAGATCCCATTATTTTTTCAAAACATGTAATGGAGATAAAAAAAAAATTTAATACAAGTTTTATAATATCAGAAGATTTTAATATTAATTTAGAAATTTGCACAATCGTGAAAACATCGGCTGGATTATCCTCTACTCATGAAGTTCGTATAGAAACCTCAATTCCATACTCACATATTGATATCTTATACTATATTCAGGTATGTAGACATGTTGAAATTTCAAATCATTTTGAAAGAAGATAAGTGAAAAATAAGATGAAGATATATTTTATATTTGAGAGATGTTAATTCTAAAGTCAATTTTAGGATTAGGGATTTCAATTTCCTTAACACACACAATAAAAACGAAGGTTGAGAGCGATAGAAAAGTGAATGAGCTGTAGTTTTTTTTTTTTCAAGAGTAAGCAAGTCTTCACGTTAAAATGGCAAACAGAGTTTGAAAAAATATTATAATTGAAAAATAACATATTTTTTTGATATCCTGTTGAAAGAAAAATTAATTGAATAACTTTAATGTAATTAAATTAATTTTTCAATAATTACCACTGACATTAACTTTATTTTTTAATAATTATGTTAAAAAAATTAATTAAATGACTTTAATATAATTAAGTTAATTTTTGGGTGAACACTGCTGAAATTAATCTGAGAACAATGACGGTTTTCGGTTTTGATTTTATTATTGTTGTAGAAAAATCCCGCTCCTATATGGAAACGGCGCCGTTGGAGTAGCTAATTTTAATTTTAATCCGCCGGTTTGCCTCGTGATCGTCGCAATACTAATGGAAACGACGTCGGTGCAAAAAAAAAAAGGTACGAATTCTAAGATCAAATGAAGGAAAATTCACAATTGTGTCTATAGCTCTATTTCATGCAATCAGCCAATGTTTCTACATAAAAATTAATTATAATGAAACTGTTATAGTTTGTAATATTTGTGTTGCAATATATTAACGACAGCAAGTAATGCGGAATAAACAAGAAAGAGATAAAACAAGCAAGCAATCAAGAACAAGAAACTAATGCACACAGATTTACGTGGTTCAGCTATGAACAGCCTACGTCCACGGGCAGAGAAAATTCTATTATGTTTGGAAACAAGAGTTTCAGTACCAGTACAATATGTCTACCTCTATTGATTAGGTTACAAAATACAAACCCACAGCATGCTATTTATAGAGAACATACTATAGGCTTTGACCATTATGCCCTTCGCTGTAACAGAACATGCCAAGCCTGGCCTTCGAGGATTGAGCCCTTCGCTGTAGCAGAACATGCGAAGCCTGGCCTTCGAGGATTGAGTACTAGACATGCACCTTCGGGTGCGAAGCGTACCTTCGTCCTTTGAGCTTCGAGCTCGGTCTTTGAAACTTCAAGGCAAACAACAATTTGAGTTTTTATCCCACGTCAGAAATGAGAAGAAAACTTAAAAAGTATACATATGTTGTAATGCCAAGTTAAAATAAATTAATTAAAAATATATATAAGACTTAATACTAAGCATTTGGCAAATTGGAATATAGAAATTAATTATCTAAGACAATTAATATTTTATTTTTATTTATTTTATTTTAAATAAAATAAATCAACTGTCAAATTTTGAAGAGTTGTAACTCTTCCAACAGTCAAGTTCAAATAGTGTAACTCTTCCAACAGTCAAGTTTAAAAAGTTGTGTTTGATTCTAACAGTCAAGTTTGAAGAGTTGTAACTCTTTTAGATATCATTTAATCTCTATTTATATGTTATTGCATTTCCTTTTGAAAATCGTATTTTCTATCTCTGAGTTTTGTAGCTTTGTTGATCCTGGAAGCATAATTGCCTTAAAGATAGTTATTAAATCGCACCTTAAAGCGTGTTGTCAAATTCTTGAACTTTATTTTAAATTTACTTTAACAATTTTAAGGCAATTATTATGGATGTTGAAGTAAGTTCTGCAATTAAGATAATAAATCATCAAGATTTCATTAAACTTGACAGGTTTGATAGGACAAATTTCACAAGATGGAAAGATAAAATGGTGTTTTTACTCACTGCTTTGAAGATTTAATATATTCTTGATCCAGACCTGCAACCATTAGTAGGGGCAACATCTAATGAGTCTAAAACAAAAAAGGCAGAGAGGAAGAAACGAGAAGATGACAAGTTGGTGTGTTGTGGACATACTCTGAATTCTCTAACTGATCACCTGTATGATCGATATTCAATCATGAAGGATCCTAGAGATATTTGGAAGGCTCTTGAACAAAATATAAAAATGAGAAGAAACGTACTGACAGATTCCTTACCCTGAAATATTTTGAATTTAAAATTTTTGTTAATCTGCCCATTATGGACCAAGTCCATGAACTGCAAAGTCTGGTTTCAAAACTTGGAGAACTCGATGTTAAGATTCCTGATTCACTTCAAGTGGGGGATATCCTGTCAAAATTGTCTTCCTCTTGGAGTGACTACAGGAAGAAAGTTTTGCATTCTCCTGAATGTTTTTCTATTGTACAGTTTCAAACTCACTTACAAATTGAAATTGAGTCTAGAAATCGTGAAAATTTGTTTCTGAATTCTAAAGTGCACTTTGTAAGTGATGAAACTAGTTCTAGAAATAAAACTCATAATTTTCTAAAGGCCCAAAAGAAAGGTTATGCTTTTAAGAAAGGCAATAATATCAAGAAAAATAGAAAGTGCTTTCACTGTGGAAAGAGAATGAAACTACATAAAAGAGTGTAGGTACAGAAACAAAGTGTTCAAAAAGGAAAGTGCATATGACTCTAACAAAGCAAATTTGGTTGAGAATGAAGTCAAAGATCTAGTTGCCATGGTATCTGAAATGAAAATTGGAATGATTACTAAAGTCAACATGGCAATAAGTACAAAATCTGCAGATTGGTGGATTGACTCCAGAGCAACAATACATATTTGTAACAACAATGAGCAATTCAAGACTTACACATAATTGAAAGAACATGAACTGGTCTACATGGGAAATCATAATTCTGCTAAAGTTCTTGGAAAAGGAACTGTTGAGTTGTAATTCACTTCTGGACAAAAGCTTACTCTTGTAAATGTATTCCATGTACCAGAAATTAGAAAAAAAATGTTGTTTCTACAAATCTTTTATGTAAGAATGGCTTTAAGATAGTTTTTGAATCTGATAAAATTATTGTAACTAAGAATTGGTTGTTTGTAGGCAAAGGGTACACTTGTGATAGTATGTTTAAATTAAGTATCAATGAAATAAATTATTCTTCTGCTTATTTTGTTAAACCTACTTCATCTTTATGGCATGCTAGACTTGCACATATGAGTTTTAGATCATTAAAAAATATGTCTAAATATGGTTATTTATCATATCAAGATGAACATAGTGATAAGTGTGAAATCTGTGTAGAAGCAAAAATGACTAAAAAGCCTTTTCCTAAAGCAAACAGAAATAAACAATTATTAGAACTCATTCATTCTGACATTTATGAATTAAATGGTGTTCTAACTAGAGGAAGGAAAATATATTTTATTACTTTTATAGACGATCATTCAAGATATACATATGTTTATTTATTAGCATCTAAAGATGAAGCATTTATCAAATTTCAAGAGTTCAAATCTGAAGTAGAAAATTAAAAAGAAAAAAGAATTAAAATTCTTCGTAGTGATAGAGGTGGTGAATACTTTCCATCTGAATTTTCAAATTTTTGTGAAGAAAATGGAATAATTCATCAAACCTATGCATCTTACACACCTCAACAAAATGGCCTAGCCGAAAGGAAAAATAGAACATTAGTTGAAATGGTAAATGCAATGTTAATGAATTCAAAACTACCATTTAATCTATAGGGTGAAGCATTACATACAAAATGTCATGTACATAACAAAGTTCCTTCTAGGAAATTACATGTAGCACTATATGAAATTTGGAGTGGTAGAAAACCAAATCAAAATTATTTGAAAGTATGGGGGTGCATAGTTTTCTATAAAGTTCCTGATCCATAAAAAGTAAAGCTAGGGCCTAGAGGTATTAAAAGTGTTTTTGTTGGTTTTGCACAAAATTCAAAGGCATATAGACTTTTGAATCTTGAAACTAATATTATTGTTGAGTCTATACTTGTAGAATTTTTTGAAAATAAGTTTATCTTAGATTCTATTGTGCATCAACCTAATGATGCAGAAAATAATCCTAATTCTAATGATGGAATTTCTGGTTCTATACCAAGTGAGAGAAGAAAAGATAATAATTCATTATAACTTAGAAAAAGTCAAAGAATTAGGAAAGAAAAGCCTCTCCATCCAGATTTTATTTCCTCTCAAGCTATTGTATTTTTAGTTGAGGGAGATAGAGCAAAAGTGCTGAGTAAGATTCCAATCCTACTAAATATTGAAAGTGATCCCAAAACATTCAATGAATTAATGTATTCAAGGGATGCAGCCTTTTGGAGAGAAGTCGTAAATGATTAGATAGATTCAATATTATCAAATAATACTTGGATCCTAGTCTACTTACCCCAATGTTCTAAACCATTGGTTGTAAATGGGTATTTATACGAAAATACAATATAGATGATGCAAT
>CAOJBK011869543.1:0-21814 GCA_948294925.1 Codiaeum variegatum
TTCATTGCATCTTTTACGTTGCCAAATAGCTCCTTTCTTGTCGTCCCACCATGTTCTTAAAATTTCTTGTCAGAGATTTTATTGCAGATTTAAAAAGCATTATAAAAAACCAGGAAATATAAACAAACGCATCAGTGAATCTGACACGAACCTCCGCAGAAACTTCCTGGATCCAAAATGAGCAAAGCATCAATAAGGTCAATACACAAGTGGAGGAATTTAAGTAAGCCGACTAAAAACATACAGAAGAAAAAGAACAATTCAGTCATCTCTATCTAGTTATCTACTCATCAGTTTTATCATGAAAGTCCGATTAGTAAGGAGAAATTTGTAGTTGAAGCCAATTCAGTCATTGTGATAAACATGTACTCTCTAATGCTTTAGTTACTGTTTCGGTTTCTTCATTCTTGGGACTGCTGCAATTCTTTCTTATAGTTGCATTGCATTCTTGGTAGCGGAAGCATGTGACAAGATGATCGTTGGCAATTCCAGCAACCTGCATGAATGAATAAACAACAGTAGGTCCAACACAACGGAACCCTCTTTGCATTAGATCCTTGCTTATGAGTTCTGCTTTTGGTGTCTTGACAGGTACTTGTCGTGCATAACGTAATCCATTTCTTAATGGGTTATTTTTTACAAACCGCCAGCAATAGTTGCTGAATGAACCAAACTCCTGCTGAACCTGTAAATTATGATAAAGCACAACTCAGACTTCAATGAACAAATGTAGATTTATCCATCTAAATCCCTCAGGATTGATGCCTTAGCTTAAAGTTACCTTAAGAATTAGTTTAGCGTTCTCTACTATTGCACGAAGCTTTGGTTCAGATAGCAACAAAGTGCCATTCACTTTCAATGACAACAGCTTATTCTCAGTAAACTGTGCAACAGATGATGGGTTGAAGTTGTCAAAACGCTTCCTGACAGAAGGACGCAACAGCAAATATCAGACAAAACGCATAAAGACATTACTTTGATTGACGCTAAAATAACAGAAAGTGAAGAATGACATGCCTGAAAATGTCTCTCATGTGAAGAATTGCTGGCCAGCTCATTTCTGCTAATGCTTGTGAAAACACTAGTAACTCGAATAACTTCCTATCATCCTGAACTGGAACTCCTCATTCTTCATCATGGAAAGAAATATAAAGTGGATCTATTTGCATAAGTTACAAAAAGAACTGTTAACAATTGAGCCAACTCGAAGAAAACAGAGAAAAAAACAAGAGAGTAGGTTCGTGTGTTGAGATTTTGAAACCAAAACCAATCTCAAAACCAAAACCAAAACCAAAACAAGAGAGTAGCTTCTGCTTACTGGTAACTTGTATAATCATATCAATTTCCATTTTTCTCACAATCTCAAAACCAAAACGAGCCAAACAGATACAAAATTGGAAAAATTCACTTATAATAACAACTTACCAGAATGCGGTGTGATCCAATCACACCTCTTCATCGGCGAATTCCCACTGTCTTTAATTACTTTCACCGTTCTTAATCCACCACGCCTCACAGTCCTTTTCGGTCTCGGACTTGCCTCCTTTGCTGAAGACCTGCTTGAAGAAGAAGAGGAAGAAGACGAAGTAGAATTCGAATCCAAAGAGCATGAACTATCCACCGATAAATTGTTCTTCACTAATTCTCTCTGCATCTCAGGCACTGCAGGCTTCGCTATTGGCTTCTTTGTCCTCTGCTGTGCCTTCTTCAAAACCTCGCTTTTTCGTTCCAAAACCCTAACTCTGTTTCCTGTACAACCGAGTACAGCTCGTGGCTCGTGCACTTTTTTTGTAGAGGATTGAAGCTCGGTAGCCACAGACATTGGTATATAAATTGAATTTCTTCAAAATGTGAGCTATTTGAGCTCTGTTCCACTTAGAAAATGGGAAAAATTGGGGTTTCGATTCTGTAATGAAGCTAGAGAGTAAATTGTTGATTTTTGTGAGGATCAAATGGGAATGTGGTGAGAATTAGGGTTTGAGGAGGTGTGGAGTGTCAGTGAAGAGAACAGAGGCAGAGGATGAACTGAACAAACAGACTAGTTTTTGGAGGTATTTAAAACGGAAACCTGTAATTTTGGATTGGGAACCGGTTATAACCGGTAATTTGCCCAGGTGTCGGTTTTCCTTGGACCATTTATGGTTTTGAAAGGGACTGAATATCTGGAATTAACTTCCCGAGGCTAAAGGATTCCCATGTTAATGTTTTAATTAACGGCAAATCATACAATACCAACTCACTCATTCTAAAATTGTTTGTGACTTTAATTATAAAAAAATTTAATTGTTTTTTGAAAAAAAATATTGATTCATTATATTGAATAATTATTATTTCATTCGTTATAAAAAATATTTTAATAATATTAATTTCTTAAAATTTTTTAATATTCAAAATACGACTTCATAATGTAAGAACATATAATTTCAAATAAAAAGAGTAAATAACTATTTGTTTGAAATTACAATATATATATTAGGCAATATAATAAATATATATTTAAATAGTATTTATTTTTTTATTTTAAAGATATTTTCAGTGTATTCCAACTATAGAAGACATCTTTAAATTTGTATCATGTTTGTTAAGATGACAAAATACTCCATCAAAAGTTTTAAATCAGTTGCATATCTAGAGTTCGAACTCGAAATCTCTGATTAAGTTGGAAAAGTCCTTACCAACTCATCCACATCCTATTAAATATTTAAATAGTATTTGTTATGACATACTTATATGTAACACAATTTCTTTGGTTAGAATAGTTTATTCAACTATTAATTGATAAAAGTGGAGGATGATATACTCATATCTTTATGATTATTTGATTTCTTGTTTCAACAAAACATTTCAATTATTTATAAATATTAGCATGTATGTGATCACATTGTTTTTACTAACTCAAAATTCTTTATCATATTACATTAAATTATATCATTACCAAACTTATCTTTAATTCATTACATTACTTGACTTGTTTCACAATCCTCTAATTTGTCAATTAGTATTTTGGGCAAAAAAAAAAATGACAATAGTAACAATAATACAAAAATTGTTAAAAGTTACTTTTTAACACAGTAACAAATCAAACCCAAATAATCAATGGTAAATAATTAGACTAATCATATTACTTAACCTTTTTAATGATATTTTAAGGATTCAATTTTCAAGAGATTAATCAAAGCAATGTTGAAAAATAAGATCAAATTATGAGTAGTGATTTGGAAAAAGAAAACCCATGATTTGCCAAATCACCAACATGATGAGAAGGGCAAACAAAAAGAAAATGTGTGGTGAAGGAGACAAATGGGAATTGGTAGTTAGAGAAACAAAAGAGAAAAGAAAAAGAAAGCTTTGGCTAAGTGTCACCTTCAGTTGGTAATAAAAATTGGGTGTGTTTTCGGTAGACAAATTCCTTACCGTAACCAACGGCTATCTTACTTGACTTGGTCTGGTCATTTATCTATATTCGAAGTCTTCATATTGATTTCAGTAAAATGGCCATAACCAAGTGGGGGAAGGCCCATGACTTTGTTCGACATTTCGTCTATGAACGCTTCGTAGTAGAATTTTTGCACTAAAAGTTACTAGTAAATAAAAATTCAGACTCCAATGAAACTTTTACTGGAGAGTATAAATAAATGAAATTTATTTACGAATATATTTGAAATGTTTTAAAAAAACGTAACTACTAAATGCACATTCTAATTTATTAATAAATGTGATTACTCATTTTTAGAAAACGTCCACCCTAAGCGATCCTATAGTCGTCATTGATCACTTTGTATAATTGAGCTTACAATTAGAGCGCTTGGAGAAGGTCTAGCAGATTCTTAGAGTTCAGAGGTCGTCCAAGTAGGACCTAGTAGACCCGAAAAATATGTGAATTGGAATGTTAAATGGATGAGCTGAACAGTAGGGCCGAGGGTCGTCACATAATTGTTGGATGAGAGGCCTATGCTCGAGTTTTCTGCTAAGAATCATACAAGTATTCGAGTTATATTCCGACATTTAAGGGGCTAATCTCTATCTTGCCAAGATTATAGGGAAATGGCCTATGTGTGGTCATCTATATATACCATAGGCCTATGTATGGTAAAGGTTAATCTCTCTATTCATTATGCTCATTTATGTTCTATTTCTTTATCAACTTACTGACTTAGGCATTGGAGTGTTTGTTCTTATGCATTACCATATGTCCTTATTGTATTGTTTTCAGGGTCTTATCTGGAGGACGGGGTGTGAACCACGAATTGTCTTAGGGATCATCCTGAGCCTTGAGACATTATTTGGTGTGGTGAACATGAACACACCTTCGAGAAGGTTACTTTATATTCTCCCACAACTAAGAACTTATGGCGAACCCAGTCAGAAACTTTGACTTGAACTATGGATTAGAATTGTTTCCAGGGGAACTAGGATTGAACATGGAAGAGCCTCCAATTCTAATGCATCAAGCTCCTAGGGTTGTTCCCCAGGTTCGGGATCAATTGGGACAGAATGTCCCACCACCCCAAGGTGTTTTATTATTTGTCAATATGCATGGCCCCTAGAATGTCCCTCAGGGACTAGGCGCTTTAGTGGCACGAGGTTATGGAGTCTCATAGGTGCAGCAAGGAGTGGTGAACCTCAACTTGGGACCTTGTCCAGACTTTCATAACCGGTGGCTATGGAGGGCATGTATGGTAACTATGTGGAGTTGCATAGGCAAATGGAAGAATTGAGGCAACATGTCCAACAACTTTCCCAAGCCTAGAACATTAGGCCAGATAAGGTGGGTGATCATGTGGATCAGGTCCCACCTAAAGGTCAAGGAGCAACATCAAATGCTAAGCTCAAGCGGAAGACATGGTAGAGAATGTAGTGGGTAATGGGACCCTAAGAGGAGATATTACCTAGATTGTGAAAGAAGTGTTAGCTAACATGGGAATAAGGGGTACAAACCTAGACTTGGACCTACCAGAGGAGTCACCACTTGTAGACACGATCTTGATGAAGGATTACCCCTTTGGATTCGAGAAGCCATATAGGCTAGATAACTATTATGGTAAGACCTGCCCACGGGCACACTCAACAAGTTTAGGACAGAGATCTACTCCTAATCTTATCAGGACCATGTCATATGTCGCCTCTTCCCTACAACCCTAGCATGGGTTGCATCGGATTGGTATAATAAGCCGCCTCCCAAGTCAATATCCTCTTTCAAAGAGCTCTTATATCTCATTCAGACGAGGTTTGTGCCTCTTAGGGAAAAATCAAAACAGTTTACAGACCTTTTAATGGTAAGACAGAAGCCTAAGGAAACACAAAAGGAATACTTATAATAGTTTAATCAAGAGGTGGGGGAAGTGTCAGACCTGTAGTTCAACACAACTTACCTAGCCATACTAAATGGAACCACTAATCAGAAGCTGTAAACAAAGCTCTTCTCTGTCCAAGCTACAAATTGGACCCAAGTGATGGCCATAGATGAGGGGCAAATAAAGATATAAGATAGGTTATAAAGCTTAGCGACGAGAGTTTAGGTGCTCACCTCTCCCACTGCAGAAAAGAAAGACGACAAGAAGGAGGAGCCAAGTAGTAGTGATACCAAGATGCATCAAGATAGGGGTAGTCGGAGGTTCGAGTTTGACAAGTACATAACTTACACACCCTTGTCGGCTTCAAGGATGGATGTGCTACTATGGATGAAGAAGAGCAGAGAAGATGTAAAGTGGCCAACTAAGATGAGTGATTCCACTCATTCGAAAAGGGACCCAAACATATACTATGAATTCCACCAAGACAAGGGTCATGACACAGAAGAATGTAGACACTTGAAGGATGAAATTGAAAGACTTATACAAAGGGGGGTATCAAGGATCTTGCATCACATTCGTGGGGGCCATGTCTCAGACACCTATAGAAGAGAACATCGTCGTGATGACAGATAGGAGGGATGATCGGCCCCAACATGGGGATTGGCAGGTGGCAGGTGACATCTTTTTGATCATAGGTGGAAGCTCAGGAGGTGATCGCTTAACCCAATGGAAGAAGGAAGCAAAGGAGATATACGATGTTCTGCAAAGGAATGGGCCTCCACCTCAGCAGCCCGCACACCCCTTTACCTATTGTTATTTGATCTTTTGGCCTGAAAGATGGAAAACATGTGATTCATTTGCACAATAATGCCTTAGTGATTTAGAGGTATGTCAATAACTTCAAGGTCAAGAGGATAATGGTGGATGATGGCAGATTTACAAATATGTTAACTATGGATTGCGTAAAAAAGATGAACTTGAAATTGAATGACATAAAGCCTGTTGCAACACCCTTAGTAGGGATCGGTAATTTCCAAGTTTGGTTGGAGGGCTCCATACATCTGAATGTAGAGTTGGGGGATGACGACTTGATAAGAGAAGTCAATGTAGAATTCATGGTAACAAACATTGTCTTCCTTTATAATATCCTGCTAGACCGACCCTATCTCTATGATATAGGGGCCATAGAAAGTACATACCATCTTACTGTGAAGATCTTCACCATGAGAGGTGAAGCAATATCTAAAGGATGATGGGAGATAGTCCGTCACACCTATTTCAATGCCCTAAAAGGGGTCTTTCAAGCAGTACACTTTGATTTAGAGGACCACTCCTGACCTGATTTCCTCAAACCAAAAGGGGAGGTCGCAAAGATAACAATGCGTCAGGGTGAGATCTGAGCAATAGAAGAGATGGATAAGCAAATAACGGAAGTTGTTTTTGGCACCAATAAGATGAATCCAAACTTCTTTACATGGGATGCCAATGATTTAGTGGGATTCAACCCAAAGGTTATGGTACATAAGTTAAACATTGATAACTCTATCAAACCAATTACCCAGAGGAAGAGGAAGAAGCCCACCGAGAAATAGATGACCATAACAGAGGAGGTGGATAAATTATTGAAGGCTAGAGTCATCCGAAAGGTATACTACCTTGAATGGTTGGCTAATGTGGTGTTCACTTAAAGGCCTTCCACAATACCTATTCATAGTCACAGTAGTTTAAAGTTCCCAAGAAAGTTTGAGTTCTAAATCCAACGTAAACATAAGTAAAGTAGGGGATAACGGTACATAAAAGATAATATGAATCAAATGGAATCAATATCAAATCCCTTGAGGATTTCCTAAGCCTCATCGCATTTCTTCTTATTTTTTGCTGCTTCTTTCTCTTGTCTCCTCAGCTTTTGAATAATTTCTTTATGGATAAGTAGGAACTCCTGTGTTCTCTTGGCTCTATCCACAGCTTTTTGATACTCACTACTCAATAAATTGTTCTTCCCCAACATCTCACCTTTCTGTGCTTTCATATCAGCCACCCGTTTCTTAAGGATGGCAAGATCTGCACTCAACCTGTCAAAAGCATCTTCGGCCTCAGCTCCTTTGGTCTTCATTTCTTTAATATCTTCTTGCTGCTTCAGGTATTCGACTTTCTTTTGGCTGACACTGGTCAAGTTGCTTGAAATCTCCACCTATTTAGCACTAACCTCATCTAAGTGCATGAAGCTCTATGTAATTCTTTCTTTCCTTAAGCGAAGATACTGATGCTGACTTGGTGCTTCACTCCAAGATACCAAGACTATCTAAAACGTCATCTTTCTATGAGCCAGTGAGTGTCTTAATCTTTGTTGCACTCAAAGTCTTCAGAGTTTCTTTAGCTTTGGCAACCTCTTGCTTAGTAAGAACCGCATCTGTACTTTGATGTTGCTCTAAGGAAGGTGAATAAAAAATGCTCATATTTATGAAGAAGTCATCTTCTGGCATAGGTTTCCAAACATTTGTTTCCTATTCAAGTAAATCAAAGCAAGATCCTCAATGCACAATCAAGAAGCAGTAAATTTGGGGAAAATTCATAAACAGACAAAGAAGACAAACCTCAATAGCTAGAGGATAGTTATATGAGGAATGGAAAATTGGTGGAGGAGGAGGGGTTAGTTCCTTCACTTTTTGCTGAATTGGCACATTCTGCCAGTAGAAAGTGTCATCCTCTTATGTGGAGGAAGATCCTACAGAGGAAGAAGAGTCCTGTGGCTATGTATGGACCTCTCCTTCTCTTGAATCAACTATTTTCCAAAGGTAAGAAACTCACAAAGGAAATTCCTCAAGGCAATAATAGTATATAATGTTGAAATCTTGAAGAAATAAAGAACACTTACTGGAACCAGTAGCTAGCTCTGAACCCCGTTCTTCAAAGTCCTCAGACTCTTTATAGCTGTCCACATCTTCACAATCACAAGATCCAATTGCTTTGCTTTTTTAGCCCATGTCTAGGCTGCCTTTTGTCTCGAAGAAGATTGAAGAGTTGCTATGGTCTTGGCTGGTTTTTGCTCTACTTTTCTCTTCTAGGGAACCAAAGCTTGCTTTCCTTGGCTGGAACTGGAAGTTGGTGCTTTTCCCTTCTTGACATCAACTTTTTTTTTCTTCTCTTCTGGTGCCTTTAGGGCAGCAGCTCCGAAATTATCTCATCTTCTTCTGCTACAATTGTGAACACAAGGTAAAACAAGAATCAGTGCCAAAAGAAAAAGTGGAAGAAAATTAAAAGCAAAGTGATATTTCTTACCTGGTGATTCTGGTGCTGATTCCACGAATGTGGGATGCTGGGTACTCCACCGATGGATGTAATTGTCCTCATCTTGCTTTTCCACAATAGTCATATGGAAAACAAACTTCTACAATACAGACTTAATATTTACTATATCATCCCTAGAACACTTTACTGGATCTTTACCATACAAAGGGGTGATTAAAGCATCAATGACATTAGAAGGTACAACTATTGAAAGACCAAACTAGTGGTCGCAAAGAAAAAGGCATGTAAAAATCTAAGCCGAGGGGGTGTAAGACATGCCTCCCCGAGGACCAAAAGAATTCTTGGCCCTAGTAATCAGTGGTCTTGGTGAAGTAGCTCTACAAAAAATCTATTTTTGGATCAAATCCTTGAATGGAGAAAAGAATCCAAACCACCTTGACCCATCATAACAATTTCTAAGAGGTCATAATCTCTCTATTTCTATTTTCTCCAAACCAATGAAAAAATATTTGACTTACTCTGCTTCCCAAGAACTCTCACGCCTCAGTAAGTCTACCCCAATATCAGAAATTGAAGAGAAAGGAGGCGGGGAGGGAAAATCAATCAACTCCAGGAAATATGCCAACAACTAGCACTGGAGGATCCACATACTTCCATTCATGAACCTCACTGGACTATCACCAACACACCTCCTCATCTGGGCATACAAGTTACCTAGTCCCGAGTGCATAATGGTCCCTATGATCTAAAGCCTATGCTAATGGTACATATTCAACATTGAGCCTCCCTGAGGCGGGGAAAAATATGCATGCACAATAGTACCCATAGGAAGGCTACATGCTACTGAGATTCTGGATCATCTTCTCTATCAAGATAAGCATATACAACACTAGTATATTAACCAAAGCTTCTGGAACTAAATGATACCTAAGGGAACCACCTATCATCAACCAAGAACACAATATCCTTCCCTAGAATAGGCAATCTAGCAATCGAAAAAACATCAAACATTGTGATGGTCATATGGCCAAATGGAAAAATTAAAGTATTGTTGCTCGGTGCCCAAAATCTCAGAGCTGCAGTAAGAATTTTGAGCATATAGATTACCTCTCATAAGATCATCTCAATGAACTGTGAGAGGCTTAACCAATCCCATTTGGGGAAATAGGGTCCCCTCAGTTGATGTATCCACCTTCTCCAGTCGCGAATCAGCTTTGCCCATGATTTTTTAGCATCAGGGGCTTGTACATTAGACAAATATATCATCTCATTAGGGATCCAAAGATAGGGGAGAGAGGGATCCCCAGTGACAAGTGGTTTAGCAAGGTTTGGAGTCAATGTTACCGCTTGATTACCCTTGTATGAAAAACCCTTGGGGAAATGGAAATTTTAGGGGTCAGTAAGGAATAATTGATAAGTGCATGAATGCTGATATTTTATCATTTTTGGTCCAATGCTTTGTTAAATTGAGTTTGATTTGGTTGTTTCAAGTGATTTTAGGGTTATTTCGTTATATTTCAACTTTTTAGTAATGATCCTTGAAGTTTGACTTAAAACCAGAGATTTGGGGCTTAAAAAGAAGGAGTTTCTATGTATTTTGAGTTGACACCACCACATTGACATGAGAGTATCATTGGGAGTTTCTTTTCAGCAGAAAATCAATGGAAAAATTGGAAAAATATATAAGATCACAACACTATCAATATCATGCCCATGTTAATGATAGTGTCATTACTTCTGTACCGAGGGCTTATAACACCATCAGTAACAACCCTATATCAATGGTAGTGTTTTCTCACCCCTTCACCCTTCTCCACGTCGTTGGTAAAATGCCCAGTGAGATGCCCATGTTCTTGGTCATTTTCTAAGCTACTGCTAAAAATCTTAATAACACCACCAGCAACATGGCCATGCTAATGGTAGTGTCGCGAAAATTTTCAGATTTTTTATTTAGGGTTTTTTTATAGCTATATAAAAGGAAAGCGAATCTAAAACCTAAAAACACAAAAGGAGACTTAGGGGAGCGGTTTTCGAAGGGTTTTGGGAGGTGAGATTCACATCAAAACATCAATATTGAAGATCAAGACCAAGAATCAACCACAAGTTTTATCTTTTTCTTCTCTTTCTCTTTAGTTTTCTAGCTTGATTTTAGCCATGAAATTCTTTTCTTTATCTTTTGCTTTTATTTTCAAGAATATGAGTAGCTAAAATTTTGATCTAGAATTTGGAGTGTAATTGTTACAATGAATTATTATTTTTGATTTAATTTAATACATTTAAATTTTTCATTAAATGTTTTAATTGATTTTGTGCTTAAAGCTAGGATTTAAGTGGCCATTGAATCTTAGATCTTAGAGTTTACTTCAAAATTACAGAAGTTGAGATTTAAACTTTGAACGTATGATTAATTAACTTAGGGTAGTTAATACTTAGGGATAAGATTACTTCTAAGAGACATACACCCTAATTTCCATCTTGCTTAATGAGTTCTTTTTATTGCCTAGTATCACGAGTGTAGTTATTAGGGATAGATTGGATCTTGGTAAATTGACTCGGGAGAGATTTTTACCTAGCTTAGGGAAATTAGGTCTAACATTCATATGAGAAAAGAGAATCTAAGAATAGGTTTAAGAACAATAATATATTATGCAATGAACATCAAGTCATGGGTGTTTTCCATTATTGAATTTTTTTCAATTTACAATCGCTTGTTTTATTTTTAGTTTTAATCTACGAACCAACTCGAAAATCATCATCCAAATAATAATTGAATCATTTGTTTGGTACTTAACAACCTTCCCTTGGGAGATGGTACTTTATACTCATCACTAAACTTTAAGAATGATTTATATACTTACAGATTTTAATCTTATCAAGTTGTTAGCATCATTGCCAGGGAAGGCAATTGGCAATATCAATAATAATGATAAGATTGTTAATTTGGACACTTTTATTTTTGTCATTTTATCTTTATTTTATAGAATCTTTTGAACAGGTATATTTGGAGTTGTATAAGAAGTGACAAGAACGCATAGCTAGTCGCATACAACCCAAAAATTGAAAGCACTGGTAGGAGACTGAATAAGGAGAGAAAGGAATGGTTAAGAAAAGAGTAAGAGGAAGTTGAAGTTGGGAATCTATTTGATCCAAATAACTTAGAGGAAGAGGTGGAGGATCAAAGAGAAGGACTGGAGATGGATGAAGAGGAAAAAATCTATTGGACTATGCCTTGCCCACTGCAGCTGCCTCACCTATTGCTAGGCCAACTATTAATGCAAACAACTTTAAGCTGAAGCCAACCCTGACACAGATGGTTCAGCAATTCCAATTTGGTAGAGGTTTTATGGAGGACGCTAACACGCATCTTTCCAACTTCTTGGAAATATGGGATCTAATTAAAGTCAATGGTGCAACGGATGATGCAATTAGACTACGAATTTTCCCATTCTCACTGAGGGATAAAGCCAAGATATGGTTACAATTTCAAGCACTTGGTTCCTTCACCACTTGGGAGGGACTATCAAAAGCCTTCCTGGCCAAGTACTTCCCGCTTGGTAAGATTATATTATTAATGAGTGAGATTTCCAATTTTTCCATCTATGAGGAGGAATCTTTATTTGAGGCTTGGGAGCGTTATAAGGAATTACAGAGGAAGTGTCCGCACAATGGACTCCAAGATTGGGTTCTTATTCACACATTTTACAATGGGTTGACACCTTAATTGAGGAGTATAATAGATGCAGCAACTGGTGGAAATTTTATGAGGAAGAAAGAGGATGAAGCTACAGAACTTATTCAGGAAATGGAAATTAATAGTTACCATTGGAAAAATGAGAGGGGTCCAACAAAAAGAGTAGATGGTATATATGAGGTAGATAGTATGGCAACACTCACTTCAAAGGTAAAGGCCTTGACTAAGGCATTAGAAAGCGCTGGAGTCTTTAGGAGTCAATGACCTGTGATGATTTGTGAAAGTTGTAGGGGAGAACATTCAACTAATGAATGTCATAGTTATGAACAAGTGAGCTATATTAACAACCCTCCACATCAGCAGGACAATCCATTCTCCAACACCTACAGTCTGGGTTGGAGAAATCATCTAAACCTATCATGGGGAGGTCAAAATAACCAGAGGCAAGGTTATCAAGGGAATTATCAATAGAGAAACAAGCAACATGCTCTTGCCCACAATGAGAGTAAGTCATCATTGAAAGCTTCACTTGAGAAGTTTATTGGGGTTACTATGGAATGCTTTGAGAAGATTGAGAGGTAATATGATAAGTTGGATCAGAAGGTAGATTAGTTAGCTTCTCAAAATAGGAATTCAGATGTATAAATTAGGTAGTTAGCTAACTCTTACAATGCTAGACCTCAATGAGCTTTACCTAGAAAACCTAAAGTAAATCCAAGGGAGCATTGTAATGCTATTTTTTTAGGAGTGGTTGGAAATTGGATGATATCAGCCTAAAGCCTCAAGGGAATTTGAAGAGTATAACTTTCAGGAAGGTGTTGAAGAGGCTGAGATTGAGAAAGATAAGTATGTACCACTACCTCCTTATGTGCCACTAGTTCCATTTCCACAAAGGTTGAAGAATTTTGGAAAAGTGGTTAAAGAGAAGAGAAAAGATGCTCCACTTGTAGTGAATTCAAAAGAGCAAAAAGAGAACAAAGTGGATGTTAAGAATGATGAGGTGGTGAAGTCCCATATTGAGAATAAAGAAGTTCCATCAGTTCCTTTTCCTCAGAGGCTCAAGAAGCATAAATTTGAGAAGGAATATGAAAGATTCTTCTATATGTTCAAGAAACTTCGAATTACCATTCCATTTGCTGAGACATTAGCTCAGATGTCGAAGTATGTAAAATTTCTTAAGGAGATACTTACCAGAAAGAGAAAGGTGGTGGACAATGAAGTGGTAGCACTTACCGAGGAGTGCAGCGCCATCATTCAAAATAAGCTCCCACTAAAGCTTAAGGACCCGTGTAGTTTTTCTATACCCCGTTTTATTGGTGATAATAAATTTGAAAAAGCTTTATGTGATTTAGGGGCTAGTGTTAGCATTATGCCCCTATCTACTTGTGAGGCATTAGGGTTGAGTCCATTAACTCCAACCACAATGACTTTACAATTAGTTGATTGTTCTACAAATTTCCCTGTACGTATTTTAGACAACGTTGTGTTTAAAGTGGGTAAGTTTTTCATAAATGTGGACTTCATTGTATTGGATATGGAAGAGGATGTGGAGATTCCTCTTATTTTGGGGAGGTCATTCTTGGCAACTGCTCATGTACTAATTGATGTTAAGGAAGGGATAATGACCTTAAGAATGGGAGATGAGACTGAGGTATTTAAGATAGCAAAATCATTTAAAACTCCCACATCTCCTATTGATGGTGGATTGATTGGTAAGAAAATTTCATTTGAAAAATTCATAAATGTTGATCATAAGAAGGTAGGAAAGGTGTTGTGACTTTAAGAGTCATCAACGTATAGCTAAACGATATTAAAGAAGTGCTTAGTGGGAGGCAATCCACCATTTTTATTATGTTTTTTTTTATTATTTTTTTGTGTGCTTTTATTTTTGTTTTTAGTTTTATTGATTTTCTTTTGAGTTAGGATAATGCACTTTTTGGTATTTTGGATTGTGATGTCATAGGATTTCTTTTGAAGAACCATCTGATCTGTAATATAATCTTGGCATTGCTATGGATAGTAAATGGAATTCCTATCGAGTTATTCACCGTAGTTTTCTCTCCCTCTCTTGTTCTTTCTTTTGTTTTACACACATTGAGGTTAATGTGAGAATTAAGTGTAGGGAAGGAATAGAAAAATGTTCTTTATTTGTTTAATGATTATTATTTTGTCTTGTTTTATATTGAGCAAGTGAATTGTTAGGATGAATTGAGTTGAGAATGTATCCCTCTTTAGTTAAAAATTTGATTTTATTTATTTTTTATTATGGCAATCACTTTTTGAGGTGAGGTTTGATTGAATTAGTCATAAGCTGAAATTTGAGTGTAGTAGTTTGAATTGAGAAATCAATTTGACATTATTTGTATAATTGGAATTTGAATATTTAGTTACAATTTTGAGCACTTTAATTATTTAGTTGCATGAATTGAGCTTAGTAAGAAATCCTCAATATCTTAGGTTTTGGCTATTCTTTTAAAAAAAAAATTATGCATAATGAGCAAAAGTGCTTAAATTGTGAGGAGTTTTGAAAAATAATTCATATTCCACTGGTTTCATGGTGTGTAAAGCAATATTATTATATCAAAATCAAGAATACTGCTAGTAGCCGGTTAGTATTGTGACTAGCTAAGAAATCGGGAGTCAACACCACAAAGTGTTTACATCGCGTCAAAAGGCTTGTGACATTGCTAACTAAGTCAGGATCCTTAAAGAAAAAATGAATGTGAATAGTAAAGTTCTCAAAAAGGTCAAAATGATTTTTCAAAAGTCTAGTCAATACTTAAGAGACAAATCTTTAAACTTACTTAGATTTGATTTTTGTTGCTCTTGAATTGTGTGCTCAGTTTTGTAACTCCACATTTAGATTTCAGTATTGTGAGTTTTGTTATTGAAGTTCTTTAATTTGATCATCATGCTTAAATTTTGGTTTATGATTGAGAATGTTAGACCAAACTGATTGGAGTGTTGCCATAAAATTTTGTTTTCTTTTGGCTAGAGGGGGGTTATTTTTTTATTCATAAATTGTTTGATTCACTTTGCTTGAGGATAAGCAAAGGCCTAAGTATGGGAGAATTTGATAAGTGCATGAAATTTGATATTTTATCCCATATTTTTGGTCCAATACTTTGTTAAATTCAGTTTGATTTGGTTGTTTCAAGTGATTTTAGGGTTACTTTGTTAGATTTCAACTTTTTAGTAATGATCCTTGAAGTTTGATTCAAAATCGAAGATTTGAAGCTTAAAAAGGAGGAGTTTCTATGTATTTTGAGTTAACACGACCACATTGACATGAAAGTATTATTGGGAGTGTCTTTTCAGCAAAATATCAATGGAAAAATTGGAAAAATATATAAGATCACAAAATTGTCAGTAACATGCCCATGTTAATGGAAGTCTCATTACTTCTGTACAGAGGGCTTATAACATCATCAGTAACACCCCCTTGTCGATTGTATTATTTTCTCACCCCCTTCGCCTTTCTCCATGATGTTAGTAAAATGCCCAGCAACATGCCCATATTCCTAGCCATTTTCTAAGCTATTGCCAAAAATCTTAATAACACCACCAGCAACATGGCAATGTTAGTGGTAGTGTCGCGAAAATTTCTAGATTTTTTATTTAGGGTTTTTTGACAGCTATATAAAAGGGAAGCAAATCTAAAACCTAAAAACACATAAGGAGACTTAGGAGAGCGGCTTTCGGAGGCGAGATTCACATCAAAACATCAATATTGAAGATCAAGACCAAGAATCAACCACAAGTTTTATCTTTTTATTCTCTTTCTCTTTAGTTTTCTAGCTTGATTTTAGCCATAGAATTCTTTTCTCTATCTTTTGATTTTATTTTCAAGAATATGAGTAACTAAACTTTTGATATAGGATTTGGGATGTAATTGCTACAATGGATTATTATTTTTTATTTAATTTAATAGATTTAAAATTTTCATTAAATGCTTTAATTGATTTTATGCTTAAAGTTAGGATTTAATTGGCCATTGAACTTTAGATCTTAGAGTTTACTTCAAAAGTACAGAAGTTGAGATTTAAACTTAGAACATAGGATCATTTAACTTAGGGTAGGTAATACTTAAGAATAAGATTACTCCTAAGAGACATACACCCTAATTTCCATCTTGCTTAATGAGTTCTTTTTATTGACTAGTACACGAGTATAGTTATTAGGGATAGATTAGATCTTGATAAATTGATTCGGAAGAGCTTTTTACCTAACTTAGGAAAATTAGATCTAGCATTCATATGAGAAAAGAGAATCTAAGAATAGGGTTAAGAATAATAATACATTATGCAATGAACCCCAAGTTCTAGGTGTTTTCCATTATTGAATTTTTTTTCAATTTATAATCGCTTTCTTTATTTTTAGTTTTAATTTACAAACCAACTTGAATATCATCATCCAAATAATATTTGAGTCATTTGTTTGGTACTTGACAACCTTTCATTGGGAAACAATACTCTATACTCATCACTAAACTATAGGAATAGTCTGTACACTTGCAAATTTTAACCCTATTAATAATCTCTCAGGAAGTTGGTTAAAAATAGTCAAAAATACTTGCTTGATATCAAGAAAGCTAGTGCATGGCTCAATCTCGGTGCCCTTCACGATTTGTGTCTTTGCCTCTTATGAAAATTTAACATAAGCATGCATATTAAAAAGATGGGTAAATTCTTTCTTGAAATAATATTTTCCTCAAATTTGTCGAGCAATTTGTCAAACGGTTTAGCAGGAGGTGGGGGAGGCAGTGAAGATACCTGTTCGGAAGAAAGTATGAGTTAACATCACACTTTCAAGCTAGAAATGTGATTTCAAAATTGAAAATTCACCGGCCATATATTTTCTTTAACTTTAGAGCTGCTCGCACCTTTGGAAACCATATTTTCTAAAAATTAAGAATTGGATCAGGTTGGAATTTCAAATTCTTATACACTGTGATTTTAATTCAACAATTAGTTTATGGAAAAATATGCATGGATGGATCAAATTTGGCAAATCATGCTAAATTTCCTCGGGAACATTTATATCCGACATTATTTGTCACATAAATATCATAGGCATCAAGACAATTTAGTGTGTTTGTGGTTATACTAATCACATGCTGAAGCTGCACGAAATATGGCATGTGATGCTACTGTGATTTTATTATCAAAATTGAAAGTTGTCTGGAGAATTGGTTATGGAACTGTCAATTCATATTATTTAAATCAATTCATCAGAAAGAAATTTTGAAAAACTAACATTTTGGCATGATGAAGTGTCAGTTTACAGTTTAAATTTCAAGAATTTTCTTAGGAGCAAAATTAAGTTTTGAGAATATTTTCCTGAGAAAACTTGTTCATTCAAATTCATTTTAATTATTTCTATCAAATTATCAACAAAATTTGGCAAGCATCAGTGAAAAATAAACTTGTAAAATTTAAGCAGTGACAATGCTGTCAATATTCATGAGGATCTCAAATTTTCAACTCAATCAGTTCAATTCATTTTTTTCTGGGAAAATCAAGCTATTTAAATCAATTTTAGCCTCAAACTGCTAAAATTTGTTTGTGCATCTGTAAATATTCAAGCAGCATCAGGCAAACTAAAACATAATTTTATGAGAAATTCAAGAAAATCAATATTATAATATATCAGTTCAACCAATTCAAGATAATTTTCACTAGGGAAGTCAAGATTTCTAGGTTCATTTTAGAATTAAATTGCTAAAATTCAAAAATTTTCCAAGAAAACTTAAACACAAATCACCAAATTCAACAATTTTCGGAAATATTTTAGCAAAATTCCCTAAGAACAATAATTCAAAATTTTCAATAAAAAAAATAGTTTAAAATTACCTTTTGACCTCTGGAGTACACTTGTGAAAAATTTTTGTTGTTATTTTTGGATGGAAAAAAATTAAACTAGAAACTTGGTTTTGGAGGTGTGGACTGAGGAACCTTTCGTAGTGAAGATCGATTGCGAATGTGCTGGGCTCGCTGCTATCATGTTGTCGCTCCGGCTGGCTTCTGCTCTTGCTCATGCGGTTGGGCAGCGGCCGGTGGTCAAGCTTCGGCTGGCGAGCGACGGTTCGGCGTTGTTGTGTCTGACTGCCTCATTTCGCAAATTGCTGCAAGCATGCTAATGCTTCCCGCGCGACATTGTGTCCGGTTTCCGATGCGTTTTTGGGAGGAGAGAAAAAAAAATTATATTTATTGAAAAAAATTATTGGGAAATAATGAATTTATTTTAGGAAGTATGTGCTTTTGATTTTTAAAAATAGAAATTTTTGGAGAATTGAGGAGATTAAATGAATTTTCTTTTTTGGAATCAAGATTTATTGGAGATTCGGATTTTAAATTTAACTTAGTGTTTGGAGAATTTTTTCTTGAGGATGGTTTAGCAGTGTGATTATGTTCCCACTCTTCATGGATTCGTTTATCACCGCGAGCCATAATTTCTTGGTGATTAGGGTCGTACGCCATCTTGAATCTCACAATTGGAAAAATTGAAATTTTTAGACATGTCTTACACATTTTACATGTTTATAAACTTTGGATCAAGCTTACAACATGTGGGGATATTGTTTATACCTAAATTGAATTTTGAGTGTTAAAAATAAATTAATTAAATTAAATATATATTGGTCCAAAATAATTTATTTGTTGAGTTTAATGGCCCAAATAATTACCAAGCCCAACAAAAGACTCAAAAGATGAGTCAACATTTGAAAATTCTATATACTGAGTCTTGGGGATAAAATTATGTAATATTCATAACTGAATATTTATTTCTTTCTCAAATGACTGCTGATGTTCCGTCTTCTGACTGAGGAAATGATAAAATTGCAGTGGCAGATACAATTGAAAAGACCCCAATCCCAACATCAATTAACAAACAATCAATCATCATTAATAATTAAATCAACTTATCAAACAACTTATCGTTAGCAATAGCAATCAAACAATCAACTCAAACTAATTTTTAATTTAAATTAGCAACTTTAATTTCAAATTTTAATATTTTCTCAAACAGTATTTCTTTATTGTTCAAAAATTTTTAAGTTTTTCTCAATATTTTCTTTAATATACTGCAATTGTCAATTTCCAACAAATCAACATAAACATGCTTCCACATTTTAATTTCAAATTTCATTTTTAATTTACAATCAAAATTTATTAAAATTCAAATAAATTATGATAAAAACACTTAGGAATCCGCTTTTATTTAAAAAAAGTCAGAAATTTTATTTTTGATAAACTTTCTTTTGACACCCTGCAAGTATAAAAAATAAAGCAACAATTAGACATTGCTAGGAATGTTTTGTTTTGTAGGAAGGTACCGAGAAGATTTTGAAGGAGTGCTTTTTTTTTTTTATTATTTTTTTATTTATTAAATTGGAAATTGCAAGGACAGCATTTTAATGAAAATTCCCCCCCCCTTTTTTTTTTTTTTTGTATAGTACATTGACAAATATGCCCTTTTATTCAAACAACATTCCTATTAAAATTCATCAAAAAGGCAATTTAAATAGAAATGTCTTTAAATTGTTCAATATCAAAAAAATTGATTGAATAAAAACACTTTATTAATAAAAGAGAATTTACAATTAAGAGGTAAAATAAAAAACGTCTTATAGTTCAATATAAAAATAAATAAATAAATAAAAATGACTTCTTTGATGAAATCCAAATGGACATAGCAATTAAAATGTAAAATAAAAAATCTCTATTTATTCAAAATATAAAAAAAAAATCTAAAATATCTTTTTTGTTATTAAATAAGGTGATTTAAAATCGTCCTTTTTGATACATATTAAAACGTTTTATTTTGTTGTAGTGTTAATTAGATCAAATTTTTAAAACAAAATAATCATGTGATTTTTTTTTTAAATTTAAATCTTAATATCATATTTTTTAGATGCTTAACACAAGTCAATTGGCTACTTTTTTTTTGAAATAAAAAATAACTTTGTTTATTCAATTCAACATTATATCGATAAAAACATATATAAATCCGCTATAAAATATAAAGGATGAAACAGTGAATTAAAAATTTACAATACCTAGATTAATAACATAATAAAACGGTTCAATGCTTACAAATTTAATAATCATATAATGAATAGAATACGTATGATTCCAGTTGTGTAACATGATCATAATCTTGTTTGTATTTTTGCCGAATCGAATATACACTGCTAGTTTGAATTGCACACACAAAAACCAAACACCGCACCAAGATGATAAAACATTACAGGATAGCGGAAACACTGCAAAACTACGAAATCACAAAAAATAAAACAGATAAAATAAAATTTAAAATTTATGTGGAATAACCATTTATTTCGAAATAAATAAATAAGAGATATTTTAGGCCAAAAATGGTCATCTCTCCTTATTAATAAAGATGGTTGACTGCAAAAGAAATGAGAGAAAGGGAGGCTGGGGTTTCTCAAGTGATCATAGTCAATTGGCTACTATTCCAATAACATTGTTACATAAGTATGATGGGTTTTGTTTTTTTTTTTTTTCAATTACAAGATTTCTCTAATTTGTGAGCAATGTTTTCTGCATCAGCCTAGACTTTTATTATTCCATCATCTGTTTGCACAACCAATTGTAAAAGAATACACAAATTACCAACTCTCAAATGAAGTATTTTTATGCTAAGTGTAAGTGAAAAGAAAAAATGATGTATTTTAAAATTTGTGTGCACAATAGTACACAACATATGAATGAATTTGAAAAAAAAATCATTTAATTTCAATGACTCCATGTCAAATTGAAATTGCATGTTTAAATGATTTATATAATATATTAAAAGATTGATAAAGAATCTAATAATATGTCTAAAAGAAAATAAAGAATAAAGTAATAAAATAAATAAAATCCATAAATGTATTTGACTTGAAATTTAATATATAATCACAATTTTTTACTAAAATTATCATTTAGTGTTTTCTGAGATATTGGAGTAAATTAAATTTTATTAAGTTTATTTTTCCTTATATATAATTAAATTCCTGATACTTGTTAATGTTCTTGTAAAAATAGCAGCATGATGAAAGATGTCTTTTCTATTGAAGAAATCTTTCCCGATTAACAATCAATAAAAAGTCTCAATATCTTAAAATCTTAACTCTCCAAGACTGTATAATCACTCTGTTTGAAAGAGTGAAAAATGTGAAAATAGAAAATGGTAAATAAAAAATAGGGTATAAAAACCACTCTCTTGTTTGGGATGGCAAATGGAAAGATTAGAAGACTGAAAATAATTTGTATTTTTCGCTTTAACTTGTGTTTTCAATTTGGAGAGAAAAAAAGTTAAGAAATTTTGAAATTTGTCAATTTTTTTAATAAAAATCTTTTAAATTTCAAAAAATTACTATGCTTATTAATAAATGCATAATCAACTATGAATTTCAAGTCCATGAAAAAAAAAACTCAAATACATATTTAAGTATGGAAGGGGATAAGTACAATTGTATAATTACCTTTTATTACTCTTTTATAATTGTTTGTTTATATAGGATTAAAAGAGTCATTATAATTCGTTATTCATTAGTAGTATAAATTATTTGGAT
>CAOJBK011870404.1:0-16684 GCA_948294925.1 Codiaeum variegatum
CAAGTAAAGGAGCAATGATCAAATATTTGGGTAACCAAAGAGAGAAGATTCAAGCTTCTTGAAGAGAACTAGAGAAAAAGCTTTTGGAAAAAGCTAGGTATGTTTCGAGCTAGAGGCTTCGCACTTGAGGAGCTTAACGAAAGAGGGTGAGAGATATTTTTACTTCAAACCTTTCATTGTTCAACTTATGTTTTACACACATTTGGTGAGATTATCCATGGTTGAAGTAATGGGTCCTTTAACAGGTTTAGGCATTTGTCAAAGAGTTTGATAAATGACTAAACCCTCTATGTTAAATGAGTTTTGACATAGAGTTGATTTTCAAAGTGTTTAAAATTTCAAATGATTTTGTTAAAAGAGTTTTGACAAAATGATTTTACTCAAACCCTAGGTTAGGATAAAGTTTCAAAGAGTTTGAACTATTGCCTAACCTAATTTTGTTAAAAGATTTTTAGCGAAAATATAGTTATTGAAAAAGTTTTGAAAATCAAAATCCGAATCTCCTATCCCGGGGACTCGGGCTTCCCATCCTCTTATAATTGCTTCCACTGCGTAGCTCGTTAAATTCATCCTTCATATATAACTTACAGACACGTCTTCCCTCTACATTTAACTCTAGTCTGTAATTTTGTATTCCTTACAATCTTGACATCCCTTTGCTCTTGAATTGAATACCTTATAGTAATATATTTGAATTCTTTGGAACCATTAAAGGTCATTTTAAGACATAATTTAATTTTTTCTACCTTAGGATCAAAAGCTAGATGTCTACTCTTTCTTTTGATGTCATTATCATCATCAGAATTGTCAGAACTATCTATGCTCCAATTGTCATCATCACTATCAAATGTTGGATCACCATCTTCTCTTCCAAGATTCTCCTCAACTAAATTAGATAACAACCTATTTGCACCACTTGTTTGCTCTTGATTAGCAGGTACTTCAATAATCCTCCACTTTCTCTTATCCTTTGAGTTCCTTAATTTTTATCTTGCATGTTACAGCTCAACATCATCTTCACCAGACAAGTATGGACAATAAAAAATTAGCTCTGCTTCAGCATTCTCTTCTTGTGCATCATCACCTTTTTCACCTTCAACACATTCATTATTAACTTCTTATGCATCTCCCCCTTCAGCTTTATGAGCATTACCTTCTTCTATATTTGGTTATTGATGCCTAATATTTTCATGACCTAACATCCCACATGAAAACATAATCAAATATTAATAAGCCATAAAAGATGTAAAGCATACTTATCAATAAGTAAATATCAAACTTAACATACTTATCAATAAGCCATAACAGTTGTATTGCATAATATCCATAGTAAAAAACATCAGTAAAAACATGTCAAGCATAAGCTTAGTAGGAGCACATCAAAGCATGTCAAGCAAAAACTTAAGTAAGTAATTTTGCAGTCATTTCAAGGAATTTCCAGTAATTTGGTTATCATTTCATGACATGTACTGTTAATATTTTCCTAAATACATCATATCACAATCCCATTATTTCAACTAACTACATCATATACTCATTAAATAGAACATAAGCAAGTAATTTTCCAATCATTTCAAGGAATTTCTAGTAATTTTGTTGTCATTTCATAACCTGTATTGTTAATATTTTCCTAACTAAATCATATCATACTCCCATTATTTCAACTAACTACATCATATACTCATTAAATAGAATTTAAAAGATAAAATAATACATAAACTGAAATTTACTAGTGTCTTCTCCACCTAAGAGCACCTGATCTAGGATGGATCCATCATCTTCATCAACTCTTTCATCAAAGCCTCATCTGAAACTAGATAATCATTTAATCCTTGACTATAAATTTCATTATCTCCATCCCTTCCATTAGTTAACTCCCACTCCCTCATAGATCTAAAACCACCAAAATCATGTTCTAAATAGAACTCAGCCTTTTTCTCACTTCTAAGAATTTCAAACAACAAGTCTACGGTCCCTTCAGACAAATGAACCAACCCATGTGATGTTTATATTTCTTAAAGTACACTTTTTTTACTGGTATATTTACAATGTTGTCTCTTAATACACACTCAAGGTCACTTAGGACAAATTTTTTTTTGTCAAATGCAACTTGAAGGATAACTTTTTTTCTCCCAACATAACTTGTCCCATTCTTACCTAATAAGAATACCCCACCACCCTATACATGAAAGTTGTACCTGTTTTTTTCCATAGCAACAGAAAATGCTGGGAAAAAAAGAAAGAAAGACACTATCTAAAGTTTTTGAAACGCATCAAAACAAATTACTAAAAAATTAAGTTTAAGTAAACTCATACTTAAACAGATTACTAAACGTAGTTTAAATATGTTAATGAAATGTAAACACATAACTATCTTGTTAGATTTGATGGTGTTGATTAAGTTTCTGCCAATTTGTTCATCTACTGCAACAAAAATATGTTAAGCTTTAAAACCCAAAAATGTGAACTATCCACACTTCTGTAAACCCTTTTCACCTAATTAAACCCAAAAATTACAGCAAACCCCAAATGGAAAATTCCTTTAGTCGATATAATTGAACAATGAAGAATGAGAATTTGAGAATTTTGAATGTAATGTCTCTGATTGAACGGTAAGATTTATCAGTAAAAATCCTAATTTTTTTCCAATAAGTTAGCTGTTAAAGGAAACTAATTTTATGTGTTAAAGTTAATTTTACGATTATTATAATATTTTGTTAATTAAGATTATTAAGGGTATAAAAGGGATTTAAGAATTGAATTTTGATGATGTGGCGGGTTTACCTACAGGGTTCACCGTCCGGCCACCATAAAACGGTCGGAAGCACCAACTTGTTAACTTTTTCTAAAGTTGAGACACCAAACTTTACAAAAAAATGTTGAGACACCAAATTAAAAATTCTCAAAAAGTTTAGACACCAAAATTATATTTAAACCAGTTAAGTTCAAATGAGTATAGAGTACTCTTAAATCAATAATAGCAATTATATCATATAATGGCTTTGATAAATTAATAGTGGTGGAGAGTAATACACCTCATTAATTACAATTATGTAATTTTACTTTTATAATATTTAAAATTTTAGTTTAAGGTTTCAGTTTTGTTTCAGCTATACCAAAGTTTAATTTCAATTTGTTAAAAGTTTGATTTCAACTTTATAAAAATTTGGTTTAATTTTAGTTTGTTAAAAGTTTTATTTATGTTTTTAAAAGTTTCATTTCATTATAAAAAAAAAATTAGTTTCAAAATTTTGGTAAATAGCTCCAAATCGCAACTTTCAAGCACAAAATAGATAATTTAAATAATTTGTGATTATAGATTTGAAATCGCAAGTTGTTTTAGAAAAGCAAGCTTCCATTTTTTTTAAAATGCAAGATTCCATTAATTATAAGTCATTGAGCTTTAACTTTTTTTTCTTTAAATGAAAGTTGATTTGAAATTAAAAGTTGTTGAGAGTTTTGAATGAAATCGTAATTTTTAGGCTGTTGAGTGCGTGTTGATTGACATGAGATGAGAGTTATTTTTTTTCTCTTTTAATATAAATTATAAGATTAATTTTTCATATTTAATAATCAATATTTGATATTGATTTTTTTAGTACTTATATTAAAGTGGACTGTTGAACCCCACTCTAATATATATATATATATATATATATATATATATATATTATCCCCTTAACAAGTGTGAAAGTGTAGGACTATCTGTTCCATTGACATTGCTACAGAAGAGTATTGACAGAGGACAATCCAGACCCACCAACTTCTCTCTCTTTCTCTCTCTTTAGCTAAGGTGAATTATTAATGGAGTCTTGCCTTGACAATATTACACGCGAAGGACTAAGCAAAGGAAACAAAGGAAGGAGGAAAGTGCCAATATCATCATGACTTAAAAGAACTAGGGTTCTCCATAGGCCATTTCTTGCTTATTTTCATTTAAATAAAACAACTTCTTTGAGAAAATTTAAAGGAAAGATGGGATTTTGTCTGGGAAAAAAGAAACAAATCTGGGATTTTCTTCACGTACTTGATTTTTAAAATAATTATACTACTTTTCAAATAAATAAACAAAGAATTTCAATAAAAATATAACAAAAAATAAAATTAATTATCACAATACAACCATATCAAAAAGTTTTTATAAAAGTATCACTTCCTAATTCTTTTTTTACAAAAATAGCATGTATATTTTGAAATATATATATTATCATGTGTTTGTTCTATCGGTGTATATATATTATGCATTACAATAAAATAGATCAATAAAATTGTTTTAAATAAAATGTTAAATAAAAATTACTTTACTTTTATTTATATCTATTTTTTTAAAATATTAATAAAAAAACTCTAATTTATATTTTTTTAATATTATTTATAATTTAATAATCAACTCAAATATATATATAAATAAAAATAATACATTTTTACTTAACGTTTTATTTGAAATGTATTTTTTTATTTATTTTATTCTAATGATATTACAAGTATATAACATATATCAATAATTATATTTTTATAATTGAAATAAAAAATAATATTAAATAAAAATTTCTCAATAAACAATTCCACTCTAATGGACCCCTCCAGTCTCAAAATTAAGTGATCAATGACTCAACTAAAATTCAAAATATATACATATAAATAAAAACAATAATAAATTGTTATTTAATTAGTACTTACTTTCTAAACTGAATTTCTTTACGTCACTAAGCATAAGTTATAATTGGGTAATAGAGTTTTGAACTTTTAAGACACTGAAATTAAAATTTGGACTTTTGACATCATTTTCTTTTTTCTTGTTGTTCCTCCAAAAAAAAATAACAACATATTCAATTTTAATAATTGCTTGCACTCTCTGAAATCATCAAACTTTTCTGCATTACACCTTTGCCAAATAACTATCCAAAATATATAAATTAATTAGTGCGTCAAATATGCATATAACCAAATTTTGTGTCAACATCTCAGCATCCATTTACTTTTATGAGAATAAGTGGTTATGTATATTTCTTATAAAGAAAAACTAATTTTTTTGAAATGCCACTAATTATAAAAATTATGCTCATGTAAGCATCTCTCTATCACACACACATTCATGTTGCTAAAAATGGCCCACTGATTGTGGTTTTCTTCTTCTTTAAAATCCCTCTACTTGTCTTCCCATTCTTTCCCACAAACAAATATGATTCCAGGAGAGTTTACAGGCATTCATTATTTACCTTCTGAAAACCCAAATCCCTTTGCTGCTAATCTTGGTTTTCTGCAGGATCATAATTGCATGCCGAATTTCGATTTTAATTCACTATTAACAAACTTTCATCAACCTGTTCAAGACTTCCTCCCTCAACAGTCCTCAAGTTTTAGCAACAATTCAACTTCTGATGAAGCTGAGGAAAACCAACTCAACATCATTGATGAAAGGAAACAAAGAAGAATGATTTCTAACAGGGAATCTGCTCGAAGATCGCGAATGAGGAAACAGAAACACTTAGATGAATTATGGTCTCAAGTGATTCGTCTTCGAAACGAAAACCATCATTTAATTGATAAGTTGAATCATGTATCTGAATGTCATGACAGAGTTGTTCAGGAAAATGCTAAACTCAAAGAAGAAGCTTCTGATCTTCGCCAAATGCTTTCTGACTTGCAAATGGGTAGTCCTTTTACTGCTTCTGCTTTAAGAGATCTCCATGAAGTTTCTTGCAACACTGCACATCTCAGAGCTGAGTCTTCAAGTCAATCAATTACTTACTAATTCATCAATAGATCTGCTTCGTTGAAAAAAAAAATTTGGAATTTTTCAATAATAATTAGTATGAATAGTTGGTTTTGGGTGAGGTATGCTGTATGAGATGAGAAAAGAGGCTGCAATAAGAGCTTTTAGCTATCTAATAAGTTTTATTATCATTTCCTGCACTATACATCCATTAAATGAATTTAGTACAAATCTTATCGCCGCGTATGCATTAGTACAGCAACTGGCACAAATAATAATAACAAATGAAAATGAAATCTATTTCTATTCATCCTAAGAAACCCCACCAACTTTGATGAGAAATTTCACCTGAATTTTATACTGAATCATGAAATTAAGAAAAATAAAAATTATTGTGTTTATTTCAAGTTGCTAAAAGAGGAAGAAGTACTCAGAAGAAACAAGTCGTTGAACAGGCTCCATTGAAGGCAGTCAAGTGTTGCTTACAATAGCTGGGGCAACAAAACAAACGATGGTGGGGGTGCTGCTGATAGTGGCTCGACCTCATCATACAAATAACTACTGCAAGATGCAAAAAAAATTTGAAAAGGCTATCCACTCACACTACCTTCCAAATTTTAATACTGTTGTTTGCTTTTTGTGAGCATGCACAGCCTTGTCTGCCTATCTTTATTCACCTCATCATATATTGTTTAACCCATTCTCAGGTGTTGCAACAAATTCATTTCTGTACTTTTTAATGATACCACTGACTGTGACTCCCCCTGATGCTATGAGGATGCCGACATAAAATTACAGCCATATCACATATTCATTGCACCAACAACTCTATCAGGATTCAGTTTCTGCACAATATTGTTCTGCTTTCTGCTCTGTTCCTATAGATAAAAAGAAATGTCAATGTTAATTATATTTATGCTCCAATACTTCACTTTTTAGCTTCAAGGAAATCACTTTATAGGCCTGCCTGCTAATATAAGTTCAACAGCGTTTTGACAAAACTTGCATTCTGTTGCTTCTTAAGTCTGAATCTGTGTACATAAAAAAGTTGCTCCTGTAGAATTTATTTTTGTGTTTGGTTAGGCTTATCTTCAAAATATATCATGGCTACATTAATTTCTTTCACATTGAAAACGTTGCAGCAAGGCATCACTACGATTTAAGGCAATCATAAAATTTTCCTTTTCATAAAATCAGTGGCTATTAAGGATATAACATTCAAGAATTTGAGCTCAAACGGGATTAATTACTGCATTTTAAACTTAATTTTGTTAATTTTAAATGATTATATAGTATGTCAAAAAAGCACACTAAATAGCCCTGGTTGGAATTTCACCAGTCGCTATCTCCTCCTCTCCAAAACAAATTACTTATGGAGAAAATGGATGGCTAAGGATGAACAACAAAGTCAAAGGTGAAATGTATGCAAACAATTTAAATCTTAAAGCAAAAATTGTTGGCCTCAAAATATACTAACAAATAGCGACAGTAACTATACGAGCGCTATTGCAATATATGATGAGAATCTAATGTCGTATACCAAGGATATTTTGAAATTATCGTGACTAAGCTTAATTAATTTGTTTCACAAAGTATAGAAAAAAGTAAAAGAATATTTTGATTTGATTTAGGAAGTAAATTGAACAAGTAAATTTAAAAGAAAACAATCAATGAGTATGCAATAATATGAAAACTGTTTAGATAAATTGACAATCCATATTCTATCATTTATGACTTTAAACTGTTAATTCTATTACTCAGGTTTAACGATCAAATGTTCAATGCAATCATTCACCTAGAGCTCACCCTAGTATAGCTAATGCATTCATAGATGTAACCTAGAGAAAACATATATCAATCAAAGAATTTAAGACTAAAACTTATGAACCCAATTCATTTTAGAATCTTAATTGAATGATTCCAGGTTTAGACTTTTACTCTGGCTCCATGATCCAAATCCTAATTAAACTAATTGGTAATCAAGCAATTTGTTTATAATCGTTAATTCAATTCAATCAAGCAAAAGTTAAACCTAGTAATAAAACTCATAGCAATTAATCATATCAAGACTATTTCATGTTTCAATCTCTAGACAAAAATAAGTTTAGTTCATAATTGATTTAGAACTCAACAAATTAACAATAATTCTAAGAGAAATCGTGTTTAATACCCTTAAGGCAAAGAAAACTCAGAATTAAAATATTTAAAGTTAGGAAAACAAACCTCAATTAAAAGTAGAAAAATTTCAATCTCCTTGGTGAAATTCAACTTCGATCTTTAACAAGAACTAAATTGATGAAGAACTAAGGAAACAATGAAGAAAACAACTAAAACAATGAAACATAAAAATTTTAAACTAATTCTCCTAACTTTTGATGAAGGTTAATGGTAAGGATGATCTGTTATGTCGCTTTGATCCTTCAATAAGTTTGCTTAAATAGAAAAAAAAAAGTCTTTTGGAAATTAGAAATTTCAATACGAATTTTCTTGAATTACAATTCATAATTTGACTTGGAAACCAACTTTCTTGCTAAAAAACTCCCTATCGTATGGCCTAAAATAGTACGTGCATGGCTTGTATGTTTTCTCATTCTGCCTCGTGTGTTTTGAACTTGAATAAACACTTTCATACAGGGACTCGTATGGGGTACGCACGACCCAAGACTTCATTTGCACGGCCCATGCAGCAGCTACAATTTATGATTTCCAAATTTGATTTTTCACAGAGATCGACACGGCTTGGAGGCTTGAAACGCACTGCCTGTGCAATTAGACTTTTCTCAAATTTTCTTCACCATGTCTTCAATTTATTCAGGAACTTTGTTTATTGATCAAATTACTCCTTATTTCTAGAATTTCTCTAAGATACACTTAACAAACTCATAAAATTCAATTTATGGAAAAAAATATACCTAAATGTAAGTAAAATTTCATTTTAAAAAAATCAGTTAAAAGTCCACACAAATTTAAGGAACATTAAAAGGATAAGGTGAGAAATAGTACCACAACCTAATTTACAAACTTAAACAAATCATGGGCAAAAAACTAAATAATATAAAAGGCTAAACAGATAAAAGGAGAGAAATACGAATTTGAACTTCATAACATGTGCAGAATAGCTAAGATGATCCATGAGGTTTTTGTTTTTTACCGGTTACTATTTCATCATTTCTTTTTCCTCTCCACATGGAAAACATGTTATCAAGACGTTGTTGAAGAATAATTACTGATAGAACTGATGCCTAACAACTTTCAATCTTGGACTTGGACTTGGATTAAATGACAATGCCTGCACAAAGGATAAACATGAGTTAAGAGGGCTAGGCTTGATGCCTGGCAAAGGCCCTCTGACACGCAAGTTAGTAATAGACCTGAATACCTTAGGCTTTGGTGAGCCTTTAAGAAAATGGATTTCTAAAGTTTTTTGGGTTAGATTTGCATACCTTAAAATGTGTGTCATCATGGAGTATTTATAGCATTTTGTGTGATACCTTTGAGACACTTGTTTTTTGTTTAAGGTGCCATGTGACATCTCTCGGGTGTGGTATATGGTGATCCCAAGGTGAGAGGATGAAAAATGCTCAAAATGGATGAAGGCATGTGTCTTAAGAATATTCCGTTGTGACTAATGAATTGGGTCTCACCTCTAGGGACCTCTTTGGTATGAATCGTACCGAAGAGCCCCTTTTGGTGAATTAGGCTTAGGCCTACCATTTTAAGGTGACCCGTATCAGCTGCACCCTTTGTTCATAAGAGGTTGAAGGGCTTTGAAGTCCAAGGCTTCTATTTGAACAATCTTCCTTAGAAGGCCTCCTTCGTCTGTTTTCTTTTTTTTTTCGTCAGGGTCACTTTTACTTAGCCATGGTGATGGCGATCTTCGATGGTGCTTTAACTTTAGCTTTGATACATTTTTTGTGGTTTTGATCATTTATTGTTGTGTTATTTTCATTAAGTTGGGATTCGAAGTGGTTATGCCCTCTTCGGGGTTCCTTTCTTCAACGGGGGTCCCTTTCCACGTAGCTACTGACTCATAAAATTTTTTTACCACATGTCATTTTCTGAATTATAACGGCTAGGAATATGAAGGGTCTTCTAGAAAACACATATATACCTCTTATTTGACTCATTTTTCCCTCCTATTCTTTTCTTTCTACTTAAACTCTATCTGTCTATCTTCCCTGCATATTGCTTCTTTTTCTTAGGATTTTAATTTCTATGGCTCGCACTAGACAACACCAAATCGGGCGATCTTCCTCTGTTAGCAAGGAGGAATTCATTATCCAATCTCTCGTTCCTTCTTGGAGGAACATGGTTCCTAAGTCCAATGTCAACTGGATTCTCTTCAAAACAAATTTTGAAAACGCCTCCCCTGTGGTTTCTTTTACTTTTCCTACTACCTCCCATTGCATCTTTCAAGAGGAACCCGAGTTTAATGTTCTCGTTGGTCACCACGACTACATCTTCTTCTATGAACATTTACTTTGTGGTCTACTTCTTCCCCTTTCTCCTTTATTTGTTAAGGTATTTTGACATTTTAGGGTGACACCTTTTACTCTTACCCCAAATTTCATCTTTGATATTCATGGATTTGAAGTCCTTTGCTTCTATTTGGGAATTCTTTCCCCATTGATGTAGTTATTCCGAACCTTTTATCAATTCATCTCTTACCAGGTTGATGTGGGGGTTTTTATGTTGTCTGGAAGGCCTAACAAGAAGCTCTTCACCTTGAAGCCTGATAAGGCAGATGACTGGAAGCGAAGGTTTTTTGGGTTTCGTTATGTTTGTTCAAGCGACGCTGGACTTGTCTTCGACGAGGACTAAAGGGAACCCCACAGGCTTCCTGGTAATCCTCCCTTTCTTTTCAAAGAAGTAGTTAAAGCCAATTAATGAAGATCTTTGGCTTATGTTGGGGATACAGAATAAGGAGGAGATAAAGCAAGTACCAAAGCCTAATCTTACTTGTGTTATCCCCATTCATGATCCCTTGATTGGAGAGCGTCATCCTAGCTCGACGGAGGAGATACATGCCACCATCTGGATGCTTTATTTGCAAGAGTAGAATTTCCCTCACCTCTTTTTCTACTTCAGAAACTTATTTCTCCCCATCAAGGCTGAGACTCGGATATCAGGTAACCCTCTAGTCTGACTTGTAGGCCACCATTGTAGCATTTGGTTAACTCTACCAGATCCTGGTTTGAAGAGGCCTGCCCTAGAGTCGGAGGTCAAGGAAGATGATGAAGATGCCCCTTTCATCACGAGATTATCTCAGCGAAGGTCAAAGAGGGCTATGAGGTTGAATCCTTCTTTACAACCAAGTTATGTAGCTCCTCAACCTCCTACTCCTATCCATGTGATGGTCATTACCTCTTCCTCTCTTCACCTAACTCATCACTTCAACTTCAAAAAGAAGAGGTACTATGACCAGCTTCTAATGCTCCAGAAGTTTGAGGATAAGATCATGCAAATGGCCAACGTTCAGCTAGTCGTGAGGCACGCCTTCAACATGATGTAGGCACTTACTAGGGATGAACAAGAGTTTAATAGGCTGCTCCAAATTTTTTACAAGAGTTACAGCTTTCCCTTCCCCAAAGATAGATTGATCAAGATATACAACTTCCTCTTCGATAAGGACAAAGTTGTGATGAAGGAATTCTTGTGGAAGGAGTTTGCTCCATCATCCTCCAGGGCTAATGAAACTATAGAGTCTGCTTCATCCACTCAAGCACCTGGACCTTCAGCAGGTAATCCCCTACTTTCTTCTTATTCATCCACTTTGTCTTCTTCCTCTTCTTCTTCTGACCTTTGGGGGGGTCTATAAAATTCTCAAGAGGCTGGGGAAGTCTTGGTAGACTGGGCAGTCTATTAGGACTACTTCTCCTATCGAGTCTAAGCCCCTCCGAGTGATTCTTCCTTATGGAAGAGAAGTGGGTGGAATAAGGATTAAACATTATGTGAGGAGGCCCTCACGAAGGGCTAGTAAGACTTATCTTATCTCTCTCTTTTTACTTGTCTTCAACTTATTCTAACTAATTTTTATTCATGCATCTTTGCTTAGGGGAATTACTAAAAGGGGTGTCCTTCTAGAGGGCTCCACCTCTGTTCCCTCTCTAGCTTCTCTTCCTTCGGTCCATGAGGTAAATTATTTTATTGTCATCTTTTCTTTTTTTTTTTCTATTTTTCCATTGATTGACCATTTACTTCCCTTCTGCAGTCTGTCAAAGGTATTCAAACTGATGGGGCATTACCTCACTCTTCGACGGAGGCTATGCCTCCAATTGCTGCTGATTTACCTCCTTCTGGGGTCGAAAATGATATAATCCCACCTTTTGCATTTGAGGTAATGGTTCTTTACTTTCTTCCATATTGTGTCGTTTACCCTTCTTCTTACTTCATTTCTTTTTTCTTCAAGATGTTGAAGGTATGCCAGCTATTGGGGTGTCCCCCCCCCCTTCCAAATGAGGGAAGTTCCTTCAGTAATTCTACCTCTACCCCCTCCCCAAAGGATCGGGGAGGTAGGTGCTACACTAGTCCTATTGCCTGTCCAGGTAAATTCTTCATCAATCTTTCATGTAAATGCTCTTAGTCCTTTCTCACTTTCTCGTTATGTTTTAGGCTGCTAATGAAGGTGAAGGTGAGGTCACCTCTCGGGCTTGTTCTGAAAAGTTAGAGGAGTCTGTTAGGAATTTTGATGTGAAGGCTTGCCAACTCCTACCCGCGAAGAAAACAAAGCCCTTTCTGACCTTTTTAAGGCAAGCTATAGCTCAAAGTCAGCGATAGAGATGCTTCTTCACAGGGGTGCACCTGAGCAAGTTATCTATATGGAAGGGACTGGGACATCCACTATTCGAGAGGAAGATCATTCAAGTAGGGATGAGGGCACTCACAGGTCTAACGACGAATCCCAACACTCTGCCAAGTAGCTTCTCGTTGTTGATCCTCATCGCACTTTTTCCTCCACTTCGATTCCTCCTCTACTTTGATACTGATGGATGATGAGTTTTTCCAAGAGAGAATGAAACTTCCTAATGCCAAGGGGATCTTATACTAGGGGTCCACCCTTCTCTCCACCCTTGAGGTCAGTAGAGATTTTATTTAATTATCTTTCCTTGCCTTCTATTTCTAATTTTTCTTCTGTAGGATGCTTTATCGAGGGTGAGGTCTCATCAAGAAGCTGCGAAGGCCATTTTATCCGAACATCAAGAGATGGAGACAATCATCTCCCACAACTCTCTAGAGAATGAGAACCTCAAGAAGAGCTTAACAAAGAATGAGCAAGCTCTCCGAGCGTCATCTTCAAAGCTTCAGAGTGCTAAGGAAGCTCTTGTTAAGGCTGATTCTGATGTTGAGAGTGCCCGGCGAGATAAATATGAAGCTCAGAAGGAAGTTAAGGACCTTAAAGCCAGGTTGAAGGAGAAGGAGGAGCTTATTTCCTCCTTAAACCAACAGGTGATCGCCTAAGGGTAGACCACACTCTAAAAAAGGAGAAGGATAAGCTCCACTGTGATCTTCGCCTTTCGTAGAAGATTTTAAAATCCTTATTTGAGCAAGCTAAGAGGCACGTGGAGGGGGTGCACAGAGCCATCAAAGACTTCTTTGCCTTTGACAGGTTGAAGAAGTACATAAGGGTGAAATTGACGAGCCACACAGCGAAAGAAAAATGGAAGAAGGAATCACCAAGGATTCACATTCTAGTTTTCAAAACTTTTCAAAAACTAAACTTTGTTAAAACTCTTTTAACAAAAATAGGTTAGGGAATGTTTCAAACACTTTAAAACTTTGCCCTAACCTAGGGTTTTAACAAAATCATTTTTTCAAAACTCTTTTGGCAAAATCACTTAAAATTTCAAACACTTTGAAAAATCAATTCAATGTCAAAATTCTTTTGACGTAGAAGGTTTAGAAATTTATCAAACTCTTTGACTAATGACTAAACCAATGAAAGGACCTAAAACTTCAACCATGGATATTCTCACTAATTGTGTGCAATACACAAGTTGAACAAAGAATGGTAAGAAGCAAAAATACCTCTCTCCTTCATTCATTAAGCTCCTCAAATGTGAAGCCTCTAGCTTAAGACATACCTAGCTTTTTCCAAAAGCTTCTTCTCCAATTCTCTTCAAGAAGCTTGAACCTCCTCTCATTGGTTACCAGAATGATTAATTCTTGCTCCTATACTTGAGAATTTGAGACTTAAAGATGACTTTGGACTTTGATTGCTTCTTCACACTCCCTTCCCAAGGGCTAATTGAAGATGAGTTTGTTCTTGAAGAAATGCTCTTCAAAACAAACTTCCTCTCACAATTTGGTGTGAATTTAAAGCTTTCTCTCTCTAATTCTTAGAGAGCTTCTCTCTTTAGCTCATTCGAGAAGATGATGAATAGTTGCTCCATCTTCTCTTTGAGTTTGTTGTGAGAGTTAGGCAAAAAAGATGAAGTCTTCCCCAATTTATACCTATACCTCTTACAACCACTTTTTCTTAAATTAAGGAATCATGTTGGAAAATTATGGTTACTTGTTCTAGTTGATATTTGACTAATCAATTAGTCAACTAGATTAAGTATATAATTAGTAGGAATCATCTTTAAACCTTAATTAACCATAACTCATGTGGATTAAGCTAACATCTCATGTTAAGCTTAATTATTTTGATCATTAGTCCAAAACCATTTCAATTAGTCATACCCATTTGTATCTCATTCAAACTAAGACTTAATTGGAATTTCATTTATTATGAATTAAACATCCAGACATGCTAACATCCTGTAAATTTAATTACATGTTTAATTGTATCATCATTAATAATTAATTAAACTCTTTAATTAATCATTAATATGATACAAAAAAGCTAATAGGAATTACTATATGGTATGTGACTTACTAGGTTAATGTTCTAATTAGCAATGGGATAAAGAACTCTTTTCTTCTTACCAAGTGTGTTAACCTAATTACACACTTAGTCCCATAAGTCATGAGTAATGTCTAGCATAACATATCACGACTACCCAAGTAGAAATGAATGTAGGTGATCATATCCTTGACATAAGCATGAACCTCTCAATCATAATTACCGTGCACTCGAATACCTTCATTACAGATTCGCGATCTCAGCTAGGGTCATGGAAGAAGTTAAACCCTATATACTAGATCACATGACTTCTATCCGGTGTAAGTTCTCAATAAACCGACTCCAACTAGAAAATCTTTCTAGTGAAACTTATCCAATATGGCAAGAGATTTGCATATCAAGAACAACAAAAAATCATAGGATTCCTTCCTTGGTTACCCAAGTTAATGAATCCTTTATTGGTTAAACACTTATCCCAATATACCACTAATTATGACCACCACATGCTATATACCAATACATGACTAGCATCTGTATGTAAGCATTAACAAACCATAGCCACCAATACATCAGATAACATGTGACCTCAAGTCTAAGGATTATATGCACAATCATAATATAAATGATGCACTATTAACTTGTAGGTAACAACTCATGTATCCATCATCTAACGTCACTGTTCAACTTACTCATTTCATGAGTGTCCAGTGTTATCATGACATCACACGTCTATAGTGTGAGACTCACTACTTCCGTATTAACAAGTGTCCAATACTCATCATGGATGACAACAAAGGTGATGGTCTTCCGAATTAATGGTGTCCCTACCAATAATTCAAAGACCATGAACAACATTTAAAGCATTTGTTAAAAGGGCAATCTTTCACTCATATTCTCAAACTCTCTGAGAATAGATTGCCCACAAAATACTTAAGAGACATATATACATTCAATATATGGAATGTTTTTACTTAAAGAATATATATACTAAAGCAAGTTAAGGTTATCGTTTATATTCACATGCTGAGTGTAAGCTATAGGGCATACACTGTTAACTATCTCCCACTTGCACTAGAGCTAATGTAGAGCCAAACAATTCACTGTGTAAGACTCATCTTTGAAGATGGAAGTCTAACTGTTAGTTGACTCATAGCTTTAGCCAACGGATCTGCTATGTTACCAGCTGAGACTATTTTCTACCTTACATGTCCCAATGACCTTGTCCGAATACATGCTTTTGCCTTTCTTTATGTTTGGATTTGCAATGAGACCTTGGTTCCTTTGCTAGAGCATTGGCTATATTCATTCCGAGTAGAGAGAAACTGGTGATTGAATGGTAGGAACCATACTTAGTTCATTTATAAACTTTGAATCTAAACACCTTTCATTTACAGCATCTTAAGCAGCAAAATATTAGGCATATGTGATAGGGTTTACAGTATATTCATTTCTTGGAACTCCTCCAGTAATATGCTCCTCTATCACAGATTAAAATAAATCTAAAGATTTACTCTTTTTCATCCACTTCTGTGAATCCATCATTCCTCAAATTATTTTCTCCATTTAGACAAAAGTAAATCCTTATACTTTTTGAATAATTAAAGGATCACCTTGACCATTATCCAATTATCTCATCATGGATAGGATATATGTATGTTAGTCATACTAACAATACAATTATCCCTTTATTGGAAAATGGCATGTTGAACACTTCAACACCCTTCCAAGTATTTACTTTTGGAGAAACCTATTATTCTCTTTCAATCTATCTCATATATTTGAATTCCAAGAATATAGGTGATTTCTCCTAAGTCTTATGGAGAAAATTTTGGGATAAACAGTATTTCACATTTAATGAGCATGCTAATGTTGTTCTCAATTAATAAATTTCATCCACATTTAGTACAAGTAAAGTGAGTTCTTACTAACTCTATTGCACAGTAAAGTGAACTCCCACTTACACTGTTGTACAGTGAAGCGAATCACCACTAATTTGTTGCATAGTAAAGTGAGTTAACACTAGTACTATTGCATAGATAAGTGAGCTCCCACTAACCTTCTTGTATATTTAGATTCATTTATGTATTTGAAAAAATCAAACTATTTGATTTCCTCATTAACAA